>JAMALN010000084.1:0-67009 GCA_023630115.1 Cutaneotrichosporon sp. PK4640 | reverse complement strand
AAGCTCGAGGTGATCTGCGGCGCTACTGGATAAATAGGGTTTCACGGCGCGTTCCGGGCATCTCGGGAGCACTAAGCCGCTGGGCCGCGAGAAGAGGGCGAGGCAAGAGACCCCGGTACCTGTTTCCTGCCCGGGACGAAACAATGCGTCGCCAAGGATCCAGCCCCGGTCTGGAGCGGCGTGCAGGTGGTGGTGCATGCAAAAAGTGGGTGAGGGGCAGCGGGGGTGGGAATGTAGGGAGAGGGTCGGTAACCGACGCCACGACGCCACATGTCGGTGCATTCAGTCGGCGGCGTCCGTCGACACATGACATGGTCCGAGACAATGGCGGTGATGAGCGAGGCTATGATCTAGTGATCAACAAGAGAGCAACGGTAGAAGAGTCAGAGTGACAGATGATATGGCTGGATGCAATAAAGCGTGACTGACTGCATGACTGCATGACAGAGCAACATCACCGAGGACCAGATGTTTGGATGAGAGGAGGGCATGTAGGAGGATCAAAGAAGTCGGACACCCCCTGATTAGTATTACTAATGACATAGGTTAATGTGGGCTAATCACTTTGAGTGGGGTAATATGGGGTTGGGGTGAGAGAGCAGAGGGAGGGACAGAGTGCGCTCCCCCAATGACAGCGGAAGGATCATCACACCCGCCCGCACCTGTGAGCCTCTGAGCCTCTGGGCCTGGAACCCTCCTCACCACCACCACTTGCACTCTGCTCACCACTCTCTACATCTCCCTCGTCATCTCCCTCCTCCCTCCTCCTCCTCCTCCCTCCCTCACACACTCCCCTCTCCCCCTCCACACCATCTACTCTCCCTCTCTCGATCGTCCATCAATCTTCTCACGATCCAATCTTACGACACACCACCAACGCCCCTCGACCGACGCGCTCACACCGCCCTGTGCCGCCGCGCTCCACCGCACCTCACCGCCCTCACCCTCCTTCCCACATCTACCCCATCAACCACCACAAGCCTTACTCATCTACATCACGACAACAGCCACCGGCTCTACCCTCTGTTGCTATCCGTGCTCATCTTGTTCATCCCCCATCATCGAATGCCCTCTGTAGAGTAGTCCCGCTCTCTCTCCCCCACCCAAAGAAGTCACACCCCATCACTTGTCATCTGTCGTCCCTCTTGTCCACTCGCCCCGCTCCGCTCCCATCGCCGAGCCGAACACGCCCACCCCCCTCATTGCCCATCGCATGTCCTCGTCCATCGCATCACCCCCGCCACCTTACTACGGCGGCATGACCCACGGTGCCGCCCAGCCCTTACCAAGCGGCACTGGCACCTACCACCACGCCCCACCCGCATCAGCACCGGCACCAGCACAACACCCACCACCCCTCCCCCACGCCAACCGCTCGTGGAAGAGCGTCTTCAAGGGCGGCAAAAGGTCCAAGAACAAACAAATGTCTGACGACAATATCACTCCCCCGTCGATCCCAGAGCTCGAGGTCCAGCAGCCCTTTGGCCTCGAGTCCGACTTTGAGGCTGCCTTTGCCCAGTTTGGCCCGTCCTCGAACTCGGCAGGGACCGACCCCCACTCAACGGCAGCGGCACACGGCACCAGCACCCCCGCCGCGACCTTCTCAAGCACCGCCTCGTCCTCGGCGGCCGTCACCGAGGAGCTCGACGATGCGCACCCCCCCACCCGTGGCGTCAACTCGGACTCGAGCTACGTGCGCGTCGGCAGTACAAGCAGCCCCGGCACGTCGCCATTCCCGCCCAGTGCGTATCCGGCGGAACCTTGGGCGTCGCCAGCCCCACACCAGCCTCTTGCGCCGACATCCTCGGGCGAGCAGCGGCCAGCCTCGAATGCGTTCTCGTTTTCGAACACGGAGCGATCCTCATCGTCGTCGAGGTCACGCGTGCCCGTTCCCGGCTCGTCCCCAGGCCTGCCCCCTGCCCTTGTCACCACTTCTTCCACCACGTCACTCCACAGCTCCAACGGCGGTGGTAGCACCACTCGTCCCCAGGTCATGAGCAGTCTCAAGGGCCGCTTCTTCTCGTCGCCTGCCACCAACAGCAGCATCAGCGTGGCGACGGGGTTCGGCACCGACACTTCGGTGGGCAGCAAGACGGAAAAGTACAAGGGCCTGTCGAAGAAGCCTGCCGGGCTGTCCATCAACGCCAACACCAAGGACTCGCGCCCGTCCACCGGCACGTCGCCGCGCACCCCGCGCAAGTCCAAGAGGGAACCCTCGGGGCAACGGCATGATGACCACCAACACCAACGCACTGCCAATGCCGACAAGTCGTCGGCAGCCAGCCGTTTCATTCGCCGCGTAGTGTCCGCCCCGAACGCAAAGGCGCTGTTCCACAAGGGGTCCGCTTCCGATGTGCCCGACGTGCCCCCGTTGCCCAACAAGACGCCCACCGCGAGCTCGAGCAACGACACCGCCGTCGATCTCACCGTGTCACCCCCGGTTCCGCCCGTGCCCAAGATGTCGTCCATGTCTTCAAGACCCACCACTCCGTCGCGCAGCTCGACACCATCCTCGTTCCTTAAGCCTGGCAACCTGTCCGCCACAGGCACGCGCGGTTCCCGTGCCCACTCGACGAGTGTAATGGCTATCAAGAAGCAATCCGCCGCCGTCGAGGACCCAGCCCGTGCTGCGTTCCGCAGGACGTACAGCTCGAACTCGATCAAGACGCGTGCGGCCGAGGTCTCGGCGTCATCGTTTGAGAAGATCAAGCTCCTCGGCAAGGGCGACGTCGGCAAGGTCTACCTCGTGCGCGAGAAGAAGACTGGCTCGCTTTTCGCCATGAAGGTCCTATCGAAGAAGGAGATGATCAAGCGCAACAAGATTAAAAGAGCTCTCGCCGAGCAGGAGATCCTGACCATGTCCAACCACCCGTTCATCGTCACGCTCTTCCACTCGTTCCAGTCATCCGACTATCTCTTCTTCGTCCTCGACTATTGCATGGGTGGCGAGTTCTTCCGCGCCCTCCAGACCAGGCCGGGCAAGTGCCTCCAGGAGGACCACGCAAAGTTCTACGCCGCCGAGGTCATCGCTGCCCTCGAGTACCTCCACCTCAACGGCTACATCTACCGCGACCTCAAGCCCGAGAACATCCTCCTGCACCAGAGCGGCCACATCATGCTGTCTGACTTTGACCTGTCCAAGCCATCGGGCGAGCCGGGCGGTGCCGCTGCGGCTGTGCAGACGGGCGCAAACGGCGTCATCCTTGTCGACACACGCAGCTGTATCGCCGACTTCCGCACCAACTCGTTTGTCGGAACAGAGGGTGAGCTACAATGGGCTCGGGGTAAGCTGACATCCAGAGTACATTGCCCCCGAGGTGATAAAGGGCTGTGGCCACACGTCGGCGGTCGACTGGTGGACATTAGGCATCCTCGTGTACGAGATGATCGTGAGTTGTACAGTTGAGCACTTGCTAACTCGTACAGTTTGCCACGACGCCCTTCAAGGGCGCCAACCGCAACACGACGTTTTCAAACGTGTTAAAGAACGAGGTTCTCTTCCCCGAGGACCGCCCCGTCACGAGCCTGTGCAAGTCTGCGATCCGCAAGCTGCTCATCAAGGACGAGCACAAGCGCCTCGGCTCGCAGTCGGGTGCGTCGGAGGTGAAGCAGCACAAGTGGTTCGCTTCCATCTCGTGGGGTCTGCTGCGCCACATGACGCCCCCCATCATTCCCGCCGAGTCGAACGGCATAGACGCCGTCAACTTCCGGACGATCCGCGACTCGAAGAGTATCGACTTTTTAGATGAGGCGGACATTATCCACGGCCAGGCTGGCTCCCTCTCCGCGGCGGCGGGCACGCCCGGCATGCTCACGCCCAAGGAGCTGGCCGAGCCGGAAAAGAATCCTTTCAACGAGTTCTCCAGCGTTACGCGCGACTTTACCGACGGCTACTAGGCTGTGCCACCCAGACTGCTGCATCCAGCTGCGCTGGTCGTCGGTTGGCATCATTACAGAGCACAGGAGCTCGACTGTTGTAGACTATTCCTAGACTGCCCTGTCTCACGCCCACGGAGGATGTAGGAATGCACATTGCGAACGAGCGGGGAGCGGTGTGTGTGAGCGGTGCTGCTCTCTTCTGGGAGTCTGTGAGGCTGCGAAGGTGGGAGAGGTGTGCGTGTGCATAGAGTGTGATGGACAAGGCGATGCCAAGCGAAAGGGAAAGGTGTAATTCAATTTGGGTGGGGCTCCAGGTAGTGGGAGGTGTTGTTGGGACCCTTTTGGGTGAGACGCGTACGGTGGGACTTTGAGAGGGCCTGGGTTTGTGTGCCGGGATTGAGGTACAGTGAGATTCCACCGCAACAATCACATCCCTCCTCGACTCCTCCCATCTTCACAACCACATCTTCTCGTTCATCCCTCCCATCTTCTTATCTCTCGCGCCTGTTCCTTCCCCCTCTGTCCAGCACTACGGCGACCAGTCGGACTCCTCCTCAACACCACCAGGCGGTACGGCAGGCAGCATGGACGAGCACCCGAGCTTCAGCCGCCTCGCGCTGGCCGCCGCCTTGATCGGTGCGCCGTCTCCCCGCAACGCCCCTGCTAACCACAGAATACGACAACGACATCGACGACCCATACAAGGAGTATGTGGACCACCGCACCTCGGCCGTCTTCCGGCAGTTTACGCAGCAGCGGCGCGCGCCATCGCTCCCACCCCTCCAGATCTCGCGGGGGCAGGGCTTCGCCGGCGTCGGCGCAGGCAAGGGTGCCGCGCTCCCGCTCCCGCCCGTGAGCGCCGCTAGATCCTCCTTCTCCGCGCACTCGGGCGGCGACATGCCCCCCGACATCCCGCCCGACATGAACATTGACCTCGACGACTGGAACCTCCCAGAGCACATGGTGAGCGAGGAGGCGCGCCGCGAATCGCAGTACTCGCAGCCCATGTCCCCGTCTTCCCAGCCCGTGTCCCCGGGCCCCGGGTCCTACTTTGCCCCCATCCCCGGCGCGCCAGACTACCCCCCTCCGTCCCCCGCCTACGCCTCGCCGACGTATGCATCGCCCTCGTCGCCGCGCGACGCCGCCTCTGCCGCGGAGGCACTCGGCGCGTCCGCGCGCGCCGGACACGGCCGCACGATCTCCCAGGTCTCCAACCCGGTTCACAGGCCGCGCTCCGTCCACCTCGAGAGCATCGGCGACGACACGCAGGAGTTCATGGACGAGATGCCCGGCCGGCACAGCCTCGACGCGTACGGCGCGGAGGCGGACGCCGCTGTCCGCGACCGTGAGACTGCGAGGCCTAGACGCAGCGTGGATTCGCACAACAGACGGGCGTCGATCCTTGGCCACCTCACCCTCGAGGACGACTACGGGCGGCCCGCGGCGCCAATCATGGTCCCCCTGCCCGACTCGCCGACAAGCGCGCGCTTCGGGGGGCCGGCTGGCCCCCGCCCGCCCGGCCCGCGATCCCCGGGCGCAGGCCGCCCGCCCTCGCGCGGCCTCGTCATGGACGAGCAGGACATTCTCGCGAACGCGTTCGAGATGCCCGGTCCCATGCCCGAGCTCGGAGCGCGGTTCACGCCCGGTGGCCCGCATCGCCTCAGCCTCGACCTCTCGCAGATCGACAGCCGCAGCGACAGTGGTCTCGCGCGCCGCCCGTCGCTCGTGTACCTCGGTGACCGGGAGCCGAGCATCGCCAGCGGGCGCGGATCGTTCTACGGCCCTGGCAGCGAGGTCGACATTGGCTCACCGACACGCCCAGTGTTTGACGACATCCCCACTGCAGAGGAGTACGGTCGTCCCCTCCGCCCGCCAAAGTACGCCAACCAGGCATACCGCATGGCGCGTCACCAGCTGCTGCGGCCCAAGACGCTCATCATGCCCAGTATGCTGGAGGGCACTGAGCGGCCGACCGCGACCGTGCACATCCCCGAGGGCTTTACTCTCGGCGAGAAGCCTCTACCCGAGGACGCGCGCGCATCCATCCTCAACCAGGGCAAGGGCGTGCCGCTCTCGCTCGCGCAGCGGACGTTTGCGAGCTCGCTCATGGTCGGCGGCGCGCGCGACGACGAGTTCTTCCAAGGCTCGGCGGCCGAGGGCGAGGTGATGCCTGGCATAACTGAGGAGGAGCGGCAAGCAGTCGAGTCGGAGCGCCGCCAACCAGGCAAGCTGTACGGGACAAGTCTTATCGACCAGCTCGAGGCGCGCAAGACTGCACTGTCGAACAAGAAGCGCGTGTTCTACGGCGACAACCGCCCGTCGATGATGGCGCGCTCTACGACGCAGGCTACGCTCCTCGCCCCGCCAGGGCAGCAGGGCCCGCCTGAAGGCGAGGTCGGCGCGCGGCCCATGTCGTACGCGCCTGGCGGCGGTAACCGCCCCATCTCGATGGCGGTAAACGACCCCCGGCCCAAGAGCTACGCACCCGGCGTCCCGGCTCTCAACTTCCCCGACGAGGATGCCGAGGACGGCGACCTCGGCACGGCGAACCGCGCGCGTAACGCGCGCAGCGTCTTCGGCCCCGACATGGTGTGGGAGCGCGAGATGGCCAAGTTGAAGGAACTGCAGGCCGCGCAGGCGCGTGCGAACGAGGAGGTGGAGGCGCGCGAACGAGCCAAGGAGGAGGCCAAGCAGGCCAAGGTCGACGCCCGCGAGAGCAAGATGTACCACGCCGCGCAGCGCAAGTCGTTCTTTGGCGGCGTCGGCAGCGGCAACTCGCGCAAGAGCATGCTCAACCCCGACTTTGTCCCGGAGAACGACCCGAACTTTGTGCGGCCGATGAGCATCGCGTTCGGCCCCGGCGGCATAATCATCCCCACCGGCAACGAGGACACGGGCGACGAGAGCGACGACGAGGGCGACGGCAGCCGCAACGAGACGAGCCCGCGCACGTCGCGCGACCGCCCCGCAACCACCTACTCTGAACGCCCGCAGAGCACGTTCTCTGATCGCCCACCCACCCTCGTGCTCGACACCAACGGCAGCGAACTCACTGGCATAATCCCACAGCCGCCCGGACCGCCCCCACCCCGCCGCCCTGGCAGCCGCCTCGGCGTCGAGACGTGGTTCGCGGACAGCGACGAAGAGGAGGACGCACCGCTCAGCCGACGCAAGAGCCGGCCGGCGCCGGCGCCGATCCAGCCACCCGAGATGTCGGGATACGACTCGGACTCGGAGGAGGACGTGCCTCTCTCGCGTCTCAAGGTCGTCGACTCGGACGAGGAGGTGCCACTCTCGCGGTTAAGAAAGGGCCCAGCGGTAGGCACGCCGACGACGGCGACCAGCGGGACGGTGCGCCCCAAGTCAGGCGCACCGAGCCTGCCCGGCCTCGGCGACGGCTTATTGGACTTTGACCTGACACCCACGTCGCCCCTCTCTCCTACGCCGCGGTCGGGTGCCAACTCACCGCCCGTCGGCGCATCCGCCGGTCTCAGCGGCGACGAGGAGGAGGATGAGGACGACGTGCCCCTCTTTGTGCGCAAGGCGCGCCAGCGCGCGAGCCAGCCCAAGACCAAGGAGGAGATCGAGGACGACCTGCCTCTGGGGTGGAAGCACGCTGGCGGCGGCGGGAGCAACAGAGCGACGCAGACGCAGAGCTTTGCCCGCCCCAGCTTCTACGGCCAGCCGGCGCCGTACTCGCCGTACGGCATGCCGGGGATGGGCATGATGGGCGGCATGGGCGGCATGATGCCGCCGATGAGCCCCATGGGCCCGCAGATGAACCCGATGGGCATGGGCGGCATGCCTATGGGCGGGATGGGCATGCCGCCGATGGGCTACGGCCAGCCTGGCATGGAGATGCCTGACCCCGGGAGCAACATCGACCGGTGGCGCCAGAACGTCAGCGGCAGGGCCGGGAGCGTGGCTGGCAGCGCGGCGCCCAGTCATGTCGGGCGCTAGTGTGCTAGCGTCACTCGCTAGTGCATGTGAGACAGCCACGTCGCCAAGCCGATGACTGCACACACCCCAGCCGTCACCGACACCCCGAACATTGCCCCGAAATGTCGAGATCCACAGCGTACGACCCATAACGACTGCATATAGAAATAGGTACATAGGACGGACACTAGACTGCATTGCATCGTGTGCATGTTGACGAATGTTTAGGCAAGTTAGTGCAGGGTGGGTGCTGCGCGCTGCTGCGGAAGCGGAGGCGGAGGCGGAGGCGGAGGCGGAGACGGTGTGGGAGCTGCATGGCGGGAGGAATGGCCACGTAGCGGATTCAGCCCCTGGATGTAAAGAGTGACATGGTGAGGATCGAGGACGGCTCCCCGCGCGTCGGTCGGCGCGTGTCTCTCCCCTCCTGTGATACCCGCACATACATTCATTTTGCACCTTTCACATCCTCTCACTCACTCTCACACACATCCCCTCTCCATCGTCTTGTACACTACTCCTCCCCCCCTCCCTCCATCCTCTCTCGTCACTCCCCCTCCTCTCGTCGTCGACGGCCGCGGGTTCCTGAGGCGCCACCAATTCACTCTGGGCCTTGGCAAGCCATTTCGAAAACGGCTGCAACGCATCTCACACCACACATCCCAGCATCTAGGCGAGGCTGTGTGACACCGCAGCACCGTTCCTCGGCTTAAAGAGGTTCCGCTCGACGCCTGCTCGGCGACACTAAAGCGCCCTCCCAACGCTCCATTACGACACAGTCCGACATCCCCTCCTCGTCCCGACCTCCTCCATCCTCTTCCCCACCCCCCACTCCCCGCCCCCACCCCCTACCCCGCCCCCATGTCATACGACAACGACAACTACGACTCGGAGAAGCTCGAGGCGATGGGCCTCGGCCCCTCGTCGCCGATCCACGCGTCCACGCGCTTCGACGCCGAGGGCGGCAGCGGCGGCGCATTGTCAGCCTCGGCAGGCGCGGCCCGCACCCTGCGGCGACACCTGACCCGCCGTGTCCGCCTCGTCCTGCTGGGCGTGGGCGCGCTCGCCCTCGTCTTCTACATGCTGGCGCCGGGGGACTCTGCACCCCCTCCAGCGCTGTCTGGCGGCAAGCGGCCCTCACGACCAAAGGGGACGCGACCCCGGCCAGCAGGCGGCGCCCCGGCCCCCGACAAGCTCAAGCGGCCCGGCGGCGCGCGCCCGGCACCAGCGCCGCCCCCGAACCTCGAGGTGGACATGGTGCACGACGCCGACCACCCAGACTACTTTGTGCTCGACGAGAACGGGGACCGCTTCCTCCCGAACGTCAAGCAGGTGTATGCGCCGCTGCACCCCAACGAGGGCGACTACCGCGCGCCCGAGCGCCTGTTCTCCGAGGTCGACGACGACATGCTCACGCCCCCGGTTACAGAGCCGTTCCCCAAGGACCGGATGCGCGAGATTGTTTCGGAGGCGCCGCCGGAGGACGAGCCGGTCGGCAAGAAGCTGGCCAACAACGACTTCAGCGTGAAGTGGAAGGGCCCCAAGGACTGGAACAAGCCCGGCCCGGGGACCAAGCTCATGCAGTGGCCCGGGTTCACGAACGGCACCGAGTGGGAGACCAAGGACGAGAAGGAGGTGCGCGAGGCGCGGCGCGCCGCGGTCAAGCGCTCTTTCATCTACGCCTGGCAGAAGTACAAGGACTATGCCTGGGGCCACGACGAGGTCAAGCCCGTTACGCGCCAGGTGTCCGATCCGTTCAATGGGTGAGTAGCGAGGCGAGGCGGGGTGATGCGCGAGAGGGCGCAGCTAACTCCACAGCTGGGGCGCATCGATCGTCGACACGCTCGACACGCTGCTTATCATGGGCTTCGAGGACGAGTACAACTACGCCCGGCCGTTCGTCAACCAGCTCAACTTCCACTGGGTCAAGGGACGCGACTGGTCGCAGGGCTACATCTCGCCCGAGTCGGAGAAGGACAGCAAGGGCGAGCGCTGGAAGATCACACGCGACAAGTCGGTCGGCATGCAGGTCTTCGAGACCGGTATCCGTTACCTCGGCGGCCTGTTAGGCGCGTACGACCTGTCCGGCGACAAGCTCATGCTCGACCGCGCCGTCGACCTCGCGCACGTCCTCAAGAAGGCGTTCAACACGGCGTCTGGATTGCCGCAGGGCAGCCGGATAGACCCCGGGCACGACGGCGCGCTGCAACTGTTCGCGGTGTCGATCGCTGAGGTCGGGAGCATGTCGCTCGAGCTCATTCGTCTCAGCCACGCCACGGGCGACCGGCAGTGGTTCGACCTCGCGCAGCGCGTAACCGACTTCATTGAGAAGCATGTTGCGCCCCGCTCCAAGTTCCCGCCGCTCATCCCCATGCGCTTCTCTCCCGACACGGACACGCCGGTGGCTGGCACGTACTCGTTTGGCGCCATGGAGGACTCGTACTATGAGTACCTAATCAAGGCGTACAAGCTGCTCGGCGGCGGCCCGCTTGGCGAGCAGTACAAGCGGCTGTACACCAAGTCGATCGATGCGGCCAAGAAGCTCCTCTACGCCGACATCAACATCATGCCGAACCTTGACCTCTTCACGATCGGCAAGTGGGAGAACAACCAGCTCAACCACGAGGTCGAGCATCTCGCGTGTTTCGCCGGCGGCATGCTGGGCATGGGTGCGCGCCTCCTCGACCGCGAGGCCGACTTCTGGGCGGGGCAGAAGTTCACCAACACCTGCTTCTGGCTTTCGCAGCACATGGCGATGGGCGTCCAGCCCGAGGTCGTCCACTTCTTCAAGGAGGACGACCCGGACCTGTACATCAACATCACGAGCACTGGGCGCAGATACCACGCACCGCAGCGCGACACGATCGGCGACGACAATGCCAACCACGCCAAAATGTACAAGGACGGCGGTGGAACGTGGCGCTGGCGCGACGACAAGTCGGCCATTGCTGAGGACTCGGGGCGTGGCGTCGGCCTCCCGATCTCGTACTACAAGCATCTCAACGGGTCGCCGCCCGGTCTCAAGAAGATTACCCCTTACTACATCAACCGTCCCGAGACGATCGAGAGTGTCTTCTACATGTGAGTGGCGCCAAGCCAGCGAGTGCCTCGGCGCCTGCTAGCTGAAACAACCGCACACGCTGACCCCAGGTGGCGCCTCACAGGTGACCGCAAGTGGCAAGAAAAGGGCTGGAAGATGTTCGCCGTGTGGATGGAGAACGGCATGACCGACGGCGGCATCAGCAGCATCAAGGACGTGACCAAGCCGCAGGGCCAGGCAGAGCTCGGCGACAACATGGAGAGCTTCATCTTCGCCGAGACGTTCAAGTACCACTACTTGCTGCAAAGCGAGCCGGACCTGATCAGCCTCGACGATTATGTGCTCAACACCGAGGCGCACACGTTCATCGGCAATCAGGCGTTCAAGCCGGGTGCGAGTGGGCTCTGGACCGAGGCGAGACAGGACCTCGGCGAGCGCGGGCAGGGCACCGACACGCAGAAGTGGATGCGCCTCAAGGTCCTTGAGCCGCACCGCCGTCTCGCGGCTGGCCTTCCTCAGAACGCCAAGGGCGGACGAGGCGGCGGTGCTGGCGGCCCGCGCCGTGCGGGCATGGGCATGGGCGGCGGCGGCGGCGACCCGAACTACAAGCCTCAGCCGCCTGGCGCTGTGTTCGGCAAGGTCAAGGACGAGGAGAAGAAGGCAGCGGAGGAGGTCAAGCAGAAGGAGGACAAGGCCAAGGCCGACAAGGCTAAGGCGGACGCCGACAAGGCAAAGGAGGTCAAGGCAAAGGCAGAAGCAGACAAGCAGAAGCCCGTCAAGCCCGCCGCGCCCGTCGACCCGGACGCCGATCTCGAGGAGGACTCGTAGACTGTATCCGCATTGCATAGACCATACCCCCAACCCCATGAACACTGTGACGCACCCCCAACTCTTCTGCGCGCGCCCATTCAGCACGCCCCCTCCCCAACCCCAGCACTCATTGAGTTGCCGATCTGGTCGGCGACTGAAACCACGCCACCGCCACCCAACACACCCCCACGGCCGCTCAATGGCATGCCCCATTAGTCATTACCAACGGCGCTGGCCCCACCATGGCCGATGCACGTGCGGTCGTCGCCCCAAACGGGGGTGCGGTGTTGGGGATGCCGAGATTGCTTCTTGCTTCTCATCACTCCCCAGCACAGGACAAGCAGGCAACATAAGACACCGATCGTGGCTGGCATCCATCCACCTCAACCCTCACAACAACGCACGGCCACCACAACGCAACGACCCGCTCCCCACCTCCACCTGGCAGCCCACTTCTCCCTCGCACCTCTGCAAGAACTCCACCCACCCCCGCGCCAGCAAGCCATCCACTACCGCCGCCCGAGGCAGACTCGGCGTCGACCAGCTCCGAGCGACGGCCAACAACCCGCCTCGCCCACCCCACGCCCACAACCCCCGCTCCCACCATGCCCACAGCACTCGCCCACGCGGTCGCCCCCGCGCCGTCGGACGGTATCGCCGCCCGCACACTATGGGCCGTGACGCGCGCGTGGCTCCGCGTCGGCACCTGGTGGGTCGGCAAGGTGCTCGTGCTACGCGGCGTCGCGCCTCAGTACAACCAGCTCGCCCCTCCGATTGCGCCCGAGAGCCCCGCAAGGCAGCGGCGCGGGCGGAAGCGGACGCGGCGCACGCCGGTGGCGCCGGATGTGCGCGAGGCGTGAGTGTACCTGTTTCAGTAGTGAGTGTTGTACCGCCATGTGCCATGTCAGAATGCCCTCGCACACGATCTCACACGGTCCCGAACCGAGACTGCCATTATGCCATGCGTGCTACCCAACCGCCTACTCGGCCTTCTCGAGGACGACCCACGCGACGTCCATGGTCGCGACGTCCTGCCCGTCGCGCGCGAGCGCGTCCTTCATCCCCCGGATCTCCTGCACCATCCCGAGCATCTCGGCCGTGGTCCCGCGCACGCCAAAGCTCATGAGGCGCGCGGTGAACGCGGGGTCGATGATGCTCTGCACCTCGGTCTTGCCGTCGGCCATGCCCTCGGGCGCCTCGAGCACGCCCTCGGCGGCGACGCGCCACCCGGCCGCCTGGGCCTCGCGCACAATCTCGGCGGGGCGCAGCGCCTCGCGCACGCCCGGGAGGATGGGGCCCTCGCCCTCGCCGCGCGCCTGCGCGTGGTAGAACTGCACCTGGACCTGGGCGGCGAGGGCGTGCGGCTCCTGCGCGTCGGTCCGCGCCTCGCCCGTGTACTCGGCCAGGAGGACGCGCTGGACGCGCCCGCCCAGCGCCTCGAAGAGGCGCTGCACCGTCCCCCGCGAGTCAAAGTACCAGAGCGAGTGGCAGAGGGTCGCGGCGTCAAAGGATGTTGGCTCCTTGGCCGAGCCGATTGTGGGGGCGGAGGAGGCGTCGTCGAGCGAGGCGATGTACGAGGGCGCGTCGGCGCGGTGGAAGGAGATTCGGGGGCCCATCCGCGAACGCAGGATGTACGCCTGGCTCTGGCCGAGCGAGGGGGTCCCCTCGTCCGGAGAGCCTGGGTCGATCCCCGTCACATGGCCGGCCTCGCCCACCGCCTCGGCGAAGGCGAGGGTGCTGTCGCCGGTGCCGCAGCCGACGTCGAGCACCGCCCAGCCGGGCTGGATGCCCCACGCCGAGGCGAGGTTGAGGCGGTGCGCGAGCTCGGCCTTGAGGGTGGCCGTGTTGCGCGGGTCGTGGAGGTAGCAGGAGGCGAGCTTGTCGAGCGCGCCGCGTGGTGGGGATGTCGTCATCTGCGGTCAGCGGCGTCGGGGTATGCTCGCTCACGGTGAGGGGAGGGGAGGGATGGACGATGGAGATCGGAGAGGAGGACGAGGTCGCGCGATAACGAGGATGATGCGAGATGAGAACAATTGAGTGAGTGGTCACCGTCGTGTGAGGTCGCCGCCACTCTGAGTGTCCCCACGCGTTGACTCGACGGCCTCCACCCTTTCCTCAATGCGGTCACAGCCGGAAGAGCGGCGCCCCGCACTCAAGTTCCGCCCGGTCCATTATGGCAGCTATAAAGGTGCACCGAGCATGCGGGCATGCGTCTCCTCCGTTGTTGCGACTCTTGTCTGTCACTGCATGCCGAGGTATAACAGCAGCTGCACCGAGGCGACTCACTGGCGCTGCAGGAAGCCGGGAACTGGAACAGTGCATCGGCGTTGGGTGACTCACACCGCCATCTCTAAGCCGATCCCCCGCCCCATCCCTCACTTCTCTACAGTAGATCCAATATGATGCATCTATCCCAACACTCGAACCCACACGCCCCACGCTCTACCTCCGGCGGAACGTGTTCTTGCTCGCGCTCCTCCCGGGATGCCGGCGCGTCTTGCGCCCCTGCTCCATGTTCTCCTCCTCCTCGGCGCCCTTCTCGAGCCCGGCCCCAAACTTCTCGACCTTTGAGCGCCGGCGGAACGTGCCGCCGCCGTACTCGTCGTCGCTGTCGTCCTTCTTCCCCCCAGCCTTTGGGATAAAGGACATCTCCATCCCGCCGTCCGCCGACCGCTTCATAGCGAGCACGCCGTCCGGCTTCTCCTCGGCCGCCTTGGGCTTGGACGCTGCCAGGCGCTGCCCGAACGTCTGGGGGCGCGCGGCCTGCCCGCCCACGACGAGGGACGGGCGCGCGCCAGACGCGAGCGGGAAGGCGCGTGATGGCTTGCCGCTGGCCGCAGCCTGCGCGGCCTGCACCTCGGCCTCGGAATCCTCCTCCTCCTCCCCGTCTCCTGACTCGCTGCCCTCCCCTTCTTCCGAGGCCTCGCCCTCGTCCGCAGATGGCTCGTCCACGGACATCTCCTCGTCGGACGGCTCGTCCTCGCTCTCGTCGTCCTCGATGCCCGACGAGGGGTGGTCGCTCTCCTCGTCCTCGGATTCCACGGCGGTGCGGTACCGCCCTCCCGAAGCATCGCGCGCCGTGGCGGGGTTGAGGCGCGCAAACGTCTGCGAGCCCTGGTCGATCTCGAAGTCGGGGTTGGTGAACATGTCCGCGAAACGGGGGTCGGCGAGCAGGTCCTTGGCGGCGGGCTTGCCGGCCTCCTCCGCGTCCTCTTCGTCCTCGCCCTCGGCGGCGCGGCGGGCGCGCTTGCGCGCGTTCTTCGCCTCCTCGAGCTCGGCCTCGCGGGCCATCTTCTCCGCAAGCGCTTTGTTGACCTTGGGCGCGTCGCGGCGCGCGCGGATACGGCTCGCGGCCTTGGCCTCGAGCTTGGCGTTGATAGCCTTCTCGCGGTGTTCCGCGTAGCTCTGCGGGTCCGCGGTGCGGCGTGCGGCCTGGTACAGCTTGAGCGAAAGGAAGTAGCCGTGCATGTACGGCTTGAGGGTGGGCGTGCCGATGAGGTACGAGAGGCCGATGGTCTCGAGCTCGGCGCGGTCGACAAACTTGTAGTCGGTGTACGCGCCCTTGCCGGCACCAATTTCGTCCGCATTCTTCTCGGTGGTACCGTCGACGTAGCTCGCCCAGCCCGGCGCGGGGCCAAACTCGGGCACGTAGAACATCGAGAGGGGCGAGGCATCGCACGCGACCATCAGCAACCCGGTGTCGGGCACCGCATGCAAGTCGGTAAGCTGGTTTGGTGGGTGGAGCGAAAGGTGGTTGTCGTCGGGCGAGTTCTTGTCCCACACCTTGATAACCTTCGAGTCGGCGCTGACGACGCGCCCCGAGTCCTCCTGTGTCCCGCCGCCGCGCAGCCAGTCGACAACACGCACCGGCTCGCCGTAACCCTGGTCCTTGACCGCGAAGGGGGTGGGAGAACGCAAGTCGTACAGCAGCGTGTGCCCAGTGCTGGTACCGACGGCGATCGACAGGCCGTCCGTAGGGTGGGACTTGAGGCTCGAGACGGAGAGCTTCTGGGTGCGGCCAAACAGCGCGTCGACGTCGTAGTCCTGCATGGGGAGCAGACTCTTGGCAGGAAGTGTGAGTCGTGTGAGCGCGCTGCGCGAGCGCGGGTCCCAGAACTCAACGGTGCCGGCGCCATCCAGCCCAAACGACCACAGCCCGTGACGCGGGTTCACGTCGAGGCAGTTCACGCCCTCGACATCCTCCGCGCCCGTCCACTGCGCCACATTCAGGGGGGTCATGTACCGCCCCTCCTCGAGGTTGAAGCGGAACACCTCCTTGCCTGTGCACGCGACGAGCGCGTCGGCGCTGGGCGAGTGGTAGCCCAGGGCGCGCCCATAGATCGGGAGGCGGATGGTGTGGTGCAGCCCGCCCTGCGTGTGGAGCTGCAGCGAGCGGTCGCGCTGGAGATGCAGCGACTTGGTCCAGTCGTCCGACAGCATCTGTCGTCAGCTACATCTCACGAAGCCAGCATAGCTGCCGCCTTCCACTCACAACAAAGTCGACATTCTCCGCGTCCGTCACGCGCTCAAACTTCTCGGTGAGCTGCTCAAGGTCCCACACCTTGATCATGGGCTTGTACGTCCCCGTCGCGACGGCGTGCAACCCATCCCTCGTGGTGCGGATCTTGATGGCGGCGGTGGGAAAGTTGAAGTCGTGGATGACCTCGAGCTGGCCGAGCGAGTGCTGCGTCTTGACGCGCTTCTTGTGCCCGTGGGCGTCGCGCTTCGGCCGCGCCTTGGTCGTCATCCAGGCTGGGAGGGACTTCGCGCTCGTCGACGACGGCCCGTTGAGCGTGAAGACCGTTGGGGGGGCCGACATTGTTGCGTAGATGGAGTGTAGTGGGTGTGATGTTGTTGCCCAGTCCGAAATCTTCTCTGGCGAGCGGCAACGGAACTTTTCGATGGAGCCCCAAGCCCCTCCACTTTCCCACGGTGCACCCGTGCAATGACAAGTGACCGAATGCACGCGCGTTCATTGCTCTTGCTCCTCTCCTACACCATCCAGCAGCAGCAATGTCGCGCCTCCTCCCCGGACTCGGCGGCGTGCTGCGCTCTGCCCTCCGCCGCCCACTCGCTCCACTAGCCCTCCGCCCCCTCTCCACCTCCTCGGCCGCCTCGACGCCCCGCCTCGCCTCCCCCCGCCCGGCCGCTATCCCCTCGACCTCCCTCCTCACCAACGAGCGCGTCCACGCCCTCTGGTCGCAGCAGCCCCACCCCTCTGCCCCTCAAGCGAGCATGACCCAGCGTTTCTTCCAGCGCGCCTTCTCCTCCTCCCCCCTCGGCCGCATCCGCGACCACTACAACCGCTCCTCTGGCCCGCCCCCTCCTCGCGGCGGCGCGCTCGACACAATCCGCGCCCGCGTCAACCGCTGGAACCCCCTGCACGTAGTGTACGTCATCATGGCGCTCAACGCCATCGTCTTCCTCCTCTGGCAGTACGCCATCTCCTCCTGGGTAAGCTCAAGCCCTTCGCCGTCGAGCTGACAACAGCAACGCTTCCGTGACCCCGCGCTGTACAACTGGATGTGGAAGAACTTTATCCTGTGCATGCCTAACATCACCGAGGGCCGCATCTGGACCCTCGTCACGAGCACGTTCTCTCAGATGAGCACTGCCCACATCTTCTTCAACATGCTCGGCCTCTACTTCATGGCGCCAGCTGTGGCGGGGTGAGTCCATCCGCCTCCTTTCCCCACAGAATGTGACTGACTCCCAAGCCTCCTCGGCGCTTTCAACTTCCTGGGGCTGTATATCGGTGGCGGGCTGGTCGCAGGCCTCTGCTCCCTCGCGTACCAGACCTTTAACACCAACAAGACTCGGCGCATTGGTGGGTCCGAGGGCGCCAGTGGCGCCATCTACGCGTGCCTCGCGTTCTACGGCACCATCTTCCCCCAGGCGACATTCCTCCTCTTCTTCATCATTCCCGCACGCGCGTGGATGGTCGTTGGTGGCCTGTTTGCCGTGAGTACCTGCCACTGCCAGCTTCGCCTCCTTCACGAAGCTGGCCATACCGTCCCCTCTCCCCTCACATCCTTGCTAACTTCCAGTGGGACTTCTGGCAGGCTGTCACCTCCCGCCAGGGCCTCACCGACTCGGCGGGCCACGCTGGTGGCATCGCCTTCGGTGTCGCCTCCGCCCTCTATGCCCGTCACAAGTACCTTGGCTCGTGGCGCCGCGGCTTCCGCATGTAACCCAACTGAGCACTTCTACAATAAATGCATCATTCTCCTTCGTCCAGGCTCTTGAGGTTCTGGCAACATTGACAACCTTCCGCAGCCCTGCTGTCCGATCCATGCATGCCTATCCTAGTCTATACGGAGGCTAGTCATTCTTGTCCGCCTTGCCGCTCAGTGTTGGGCTGGGCGTTTTGGTGGGCGACGTGAGGCCCTTGGTCGGCGACGGCGTCCGGGGCTTCTGTGGCGAAGCCGGGCGGCCCGCCTTGGACGGGCTCGGGGAGCGGCTCGCCTTGACGGGGCTGGGCGTCCGGCTCTTCTTGGGCGACGGCGACCGCACCGCCATCCCCGCAACACCAGCAGTGACGCCATCAACATCACGCTCGACCATGACGCCCGACCCCTCGCTGTCGAGCTCCTCGAACAGGGCGCGGTCCTCGTCCGGCGACCCGATGGTGGCCGCCACCTTCTTGCGACCGGCACTCTCGAGCTCGCCCTTCCACTTCTTGACGACGGGGCCCGCAAGTGCGGGGTTGTACGACCGCGCCATCAGGGCAGCCTCGGGCAGGCGGTCAGTCGACGCCAGCAGCTGGATACAGCTCGCGCTGTCGCCGAGCTGCAGGTACGCCGCGAAGGCAATGTTGTTCTGCCCCTTCTCCACCGCGGCCTGCGCCAGGCGCTGCAGACCATCCCGGTCGGCAAGCGAGGTGTAGAGCAGCAGGAGAGCGGCGAGGTCCTTCGACTTCTCGAACGCCTCCTGTGCCAGGTCGAGCTGCCACGCCGCGAGCGCCTTGTCGCCGACGACCTTCCACTTGGTCTCGGAGCCAGCCTCGGGCGCAGCGCGCACAAGCGTGAGCGCCGTCTCCAAGTCGTTGATGCCGATGGCAAGGTCGAACTTGTGGTCGGGGTCGGTGGAGACCTGCAGCGCAAGCTCCTTGAGGTCTGCTGTTAGTTGCTAGTCCGCGGAGCCCAACTCACCCTGCACCTCGAGGAAGCGCGCAATACGGTTGCGCTGGTCTGCCGGGACGGAGGGGAGGATGCGCTCGGCCTCCTCCATGTCGCCGCGCAGGATAGCCGTCTGGTACTCGACGACGGTGAGCGACAGCGCGTAGCTGTAGATGTTCATGTCCTTGTCCGCGACATAGATGCGGTTGTGGGACGGGAGGTAGCCAAGGAGGAAGATGCTCGTGTCAAAGTGGTTGATGACGCTCGACTGGTCGCCGATGAGGTAGCTGAGACGGTTGGCCGAGTTGGTGTAGATGAAGCAGTCGCCAATCCACTTGCAGGTCTTGACCTGCTCAGCGACGTCGGCGACAACATCGAAGGCCTCCTCGACACCCTCGTCACCGACGTCCTCGCCCGAGTCGAGCACCTGCGCGTACGCGTCGCGGTCGAAGCGCAGGACGTAGAACGAGTCCTCGGTGGTGATGGCGACGAGCTCGCCCGACTGCGACCAGGTGACGTTGGTGGCGTCGACCTCGATGCGGCGGACGACGGCCCCGGTCTCCCAGTCCCAGAACATGACAAAGCCCGAGCCCCGCGCGGCCAGCAGCGGCCCGCCGTGGATGCCCTCGACAGCCCACGAGCCCGACGACTTGATCAGCCCCGTGCGCTCCTTGAAGTTGCGGTAGACGCGGATCTTGGACTTGCCCTCGAGGACGGCGTAGGTGTTCGAGTCGGAAGCCCAGGCGAACGAGGTACCGGTGCCGAAGGCCTTGTTGCGCCACGCGAGCGCAGTGTAGATTATGTACTCGCCGTCACCGCAGACGGTCACGAAGCGGCCGTTGGGCGAGTGCTGGAGAGAGGTGGGGTAGACCTCGGTAGTGCCCATCTCACGGAGAGGGAGGGAGAGGCGCTGGCCGTCCTCGATCTCGTCCTTCTCGCCGAGCTGGCCGACGTTGGCAGTGAGGACCTCGGTGTTGCGCGCGTAGACGACCTTGCCAGACGCGTCCATCGAGACGGAGGGCTCGTCGCGGCCGAGCTTGAGCACGACGGCGCCCTCGTCAAAGCCGACGGCAATCTCGTTGCCAGTCTTGCGGTAGGCGATGCACCATGCGCGCTCGAGACCGTAGTTGAGCGTGTTCTCGAGGCGGTACGTGGACGAGTGCCAGACCTTGATGGTGCCGTCCTCGGAGCCCGAGACGATGATCGGGAGCGAGGGGTGGAAGATGGCGAACGAGACGTTGGCGGTGTGGCCCTCGAGAGTCTGGACGCACGACTTGGCGTGGTAGTCCCAGATCTTGACGAGGCGGTCGTCGCCAGTCGTGACAATGTACGGGCGGTCACCGCCGTGGTAGTAGTCGACATAGTTGACACCCTTCTCGTGCGCCTCGAGGGAGAAGTTGGGGACGGGACTGCCGAGGGACCAGACCTTGACAGTGTGGTCGAGACACGCCGAGGCAAAGGTCTGCGGGTCCTTGGGGTTGATGGCGAGCGCCATGATGTAGTGGGTGTGGCCCTCAAAGATCTGGACGCAGCGCCATCCCTTGTCCCAGTCCCAGCACTTGATCGTCATGTCGTCCGAGCCGGTAAGCACCAGGCTGAGCGTGGGGTGCACCGTGAGGCAGCGGATGTAGTCTGGGTGCGCCTCGAACGAGGTGACCTTCTCGCCGGTAGAGATGTTGTACACGCGGAGCTGGAAGTCGTCGGAGCCCGACACGAACTGACGTCAGCTGACATTGCACACAAGTGAGCTCACCCAGTTCTTGCGCGCAATGTACTTGACGCAGCGCACTGGGACGTCGGTCACCTCGAACGTCTTGATGTCGGCCTGCGTCTCATAGTTCCAGATCTTGACCTGGCCGTTGCTGTCGTCAGTTGGAGGCGCCGTCGCTACGCACTAGAGACCGCAGATGACATGGGGCTCGGTAGGGTGAAAGTCAACCGACTTGACCCGGTCAGACCTTGCGAGGAGCTTGCGCTGGATGTCGAGGAGCATCGGCTACGCGTCAGTCCAATGTGTCACCGGGACACGTACCATCTTGAGCTGTTTTCTCGGCAATCACTGGCGGGAAAGGGGAGCGGTGCGCCCTCGCTGGTTTTGAGCGGAGCGGGGCGGCGAAGGAGGGGAGGAGGCGACGCCGAGGGGGAGGAGGAGGAGTGGAGATGGAGGTGTTGAGATGACTTGTGACGAGGTGTACTTGGAGCTGCTAGTGCTGGAGGGGTGCTAACGTGGTGAGGCCAGCGAGGCGCGTTCATTGACCCGTGCCTGATATTTGCTCCCGTGTGGCACCTCCCTCCACCTGTCCCCCAGGCAGCTCATCTACATCTGCGAGCTCACTTGCTTCGCCAACAGCATGCATGAGGCATGGCGATGCTCACGCTGCCGATAACTCGTTGCCATGTATTTTGTATACGCCGAGACCCCAAAGCAACACTGACACAGGAGACTCGAAATTCTGTTCGCAACCTCGGCCATTCAACCGGCCTCACCCTCCTCTTCAAGAACGATGCGAGAGATATGGCATACCTCTACTACCAAAGCCCTCCTGGCGCGACAGCTCTTGTCGGCCAGTCTCTACACCTACACGCCCACGACTAATTTAGTCGAGCTCGATGGCGTTCTCGTCGGCGGCGACGGCGGCCTTCTTGCCGCGCTGCTTGGCGGGGAAGTCCTTGGGGGGGTTGGCCGAGCGGCGGTTGGCGCGGGTGAGGGCCGAGATGCGGGCGACGGCGGCCTGGTGTCAGTGTATCCCAACAGCACTGGATGCCCGCGCGCGTGGAAGCGCACGCAGGCAGGAAAGTCGGGATGGGTGATCTCGCAGACCTAATACGCTCCGCCTTCATGGGGTAGTCCGGGGAGTTCTAAGCGCGGCTGCTGGGTAGCAGGGGAAGACGTACGGGGCGGAGGTCGGCGCGGAAGCCCTTGGCAGCGGACTCGACGGCGGCGATCTTGTTGGCGCGGCGGGGGCCAGTCGAGCGACGGAGGGTGGTCGACTTGCGGGCCGAGGCGACCTTGCCGCCGTTGGCAGTCACCTTGGTGACCGAGATGGCGCCCTCAGCGTTGGCCGAGATGTCGAGCACCTTGTTGTTGGCGAGGCCAGAGTACTTGCCCGAGTGGAGGTTGACAAGGTTGCCCTGCGGTGTTAGTGGTTGCGCGACGGGGAATCGACGCGTGTGGAGAGACACCAGCATCGGCAGGACGACATGGACAGGGCTGTTCTGGGCATCTCTTGGGTTCCCGGAGCGGCTGGGCTCATCTGTGGAGGCGGGCAGCTCTCACGCCTGGACTAGTCCGAGACATTTCGAGTCTGCCCGGCCTCGTAGGTCGGCGCGTCTCCACACCTCGGTGCAGATCACACTCCCCTCTCAGACGAGCAGCACCTGCCGCTGCGCCTCCACAGCGCCTCTTCTCGCGCCGCCTCTCCTTCTCCCCATCTCCACGCCTCCTGGGGAAGAGGCGCCCATCCCCAGAGGAGCCCTGCCCGTCCAAATCCATCCTGCCGCTGCCGATGCCGAATGTCCTCGCGCGATCGATTTTCGAGCAGTTTCTCACCTTCTCCGACGAGAAGACGGGGCCGTTCGCGGCGGGGCGCATGAACGAGTTCCACTTGCGGATAAGGAGCCACTGGAGGTCGGCCGACATTTTGTGTGAGTGTTGAGGGATGGAGGTCGTCGCTTCACCATCCTTGATCCTCTAGCCTTGACTTGGTCCCACTCGCATCTGCAGCTGCCATCGAAACTGACCAAACTCCGAAATCCCGACACTCACCCAATTTTCAGTTTCAACAACCACGTGTTTGTGGCGGGGTTGGTGACTCCGCCCCACTCCTTGCATTCCGCCCCTGGAAGGTTGAACAATCCCGACGCGGTACTTTTGTTCATCTTTTGTTGACTGTTTGATTAGGCTTGACATAAAGTGTATTAAATGCTAATGGCAATGTATCCGAGGATTACCGCCCTTACCAGGAGTGACGGCGTTATCGTGCATACGGCAGTAACCGCCGAGTTTCGAGTCAGGAACCGGCAGTGGGAGGTGGGCTGAGTGGCCAGCGTGGGCTGGAGGGAAGGTAGGAGGGAAGGATGGGTGCGAATTGCGAGTCGAGCGGGAGAGGTGGCAGTGAGTGAGTCGGGTGAACGGACCTCGGCGGCGGCATCACACACTTCATCTCTACTCGACTGTTCATGCTCATCCGCCCATTCAAGGCATTCTTCTTAAGAGCATCTACTCCTCTCCTCACTCCAAACAACAAACCTATCACTCGTCTCTACACACCAATCTCCCTCATCACTGCGCGCTCCTACTCTTCCCCCTCCAAGCGCAGACCCTTCCCCACAATGGCTGCCGTCTCTGACAACGACATTATCGCGCGTCTCGGCAAGCTGAGCATCTCCACCCCCGAGGTGCTCAAGCACGCCGCCGTCTCCGGCGGTGCCGAGTGGCGCGCCGAGCTCGACAAGGCCGGCAAGACCGGTGTCCCCCTCACCAAGACTGTGAGTTTAGCTCCGACCGTTGCTCGGACTTTGGACGCGACCTTCCCCCTTGGAGCTCGGCCGCGCACGCCCCGCACACACACGCGCGCGCGCACTCGCTGACCCCCAGCTCCTTTTCAAGCCCAAGCAGCCCAAGAGCGCTGACCCCACCCCCGTCCTCGTCATCGCCAAGGAGGAGACCGAGACTTCGTCCGGCGCTATCGGCGGCGCCCTTGGCCTCAAGGACCTCCGCCTCGCCAACGAGGACCTTATCAAGCAGGTCGTCCCCTCCGCCGCGTCCAAGGACGACGTGTCGGCGCTCCCCCTCCCCGCCCCCGTTCCCTCCACCCTCTTTGTCGTCCTCGACTCGGCCCTCGCCTCGTCGTCTGACGCTTTCGCCCTCCACCTCACCTCGTCGGCGTCGACCGTGCTCCTCAAGGGTACCGAGATCAAGGCGTACCTCGAGTCGCTGACCGCCACCCCCGAGGCCGTGCGCGTCCTTGACTTTGCCGAGCTCAAGGCCAATGCCCCCGCTCCCGTCGCCCGCGCGCCCAAGGAGAAGAAGGAGGCCGCCCCCAAGAAGGAGGTCGCCAAGAAGGACGACGACCTTTACGAGATGGCTATCCAGCACAAGAAGGACGAGGACTTCCCCGGCTGGTACACCGACGTGCTCATCAAGGGTGAGATGCTCGACTATTATGACATCTCGGGCTGCTACATTCTCCGCCCCCCCTCGTACAACATCTGGCAGGAGGTGACCGCCTTCTTCGACGGCGAGATCAAGAAGCTCGGTGTCCAGGACTGCTACTTCCCCATGTTCGTGTCCAAGGCGAGACTTGAGAAGGAGAAGGACCACATCGCGGGCTTCGCCCCCGAGGTCGCGTGGGTCACCAAGGCCGGCCAGTCGGACCTCGAGGAGCACATCGCTATCCGCCCCACCTCCGAGACCGTCATGTACCCCTACTACGCCAAGTGGATCAAGTCGCACCGTGACCTTCCCCTCCGCCTTAACCAGTGGAACTCGGTCGTCCGTTGGGAGTTCAAGAACCCCCAGCCCTTCTTACGCACCCGCGAGTTCTTGTGGCAGGAGGGCCACACCGCCCATCTCGACAAGGCCGGCGCCGACAAGGAGGTCCTCGACATCCTCGAGCTCTACCGTCAGGTCTACACCGACCTTCTCGCCGTCCCCGTCATCCCCGGTAAGAAGTCGGAGAACGAGAAGTTCGCCGGTGCCGACTACACTACCACCGTTGAGGGCTTCATCCCCACCACCGGCCGTGGTATCCAGGGTGCCACCTCGCACCACCTCGGCCAGAACTTCTCCAAGATGTTCGACATCAGCGTCGAGGACCCCAACGCCGACCGCTCGGACCCCAACGCCAGCACCAAGATCAACGTGTTCCAGAACTCGTGGGGTCTCTCGACCCGCTCGATCGGTGTCATGGTCATGATCCACGGTGACGACCAGGGTCTCGTCTTCCCCCCCAAGGTCGCTTTACACCAGGTCGTTGTCATCCCCGTCGGTCTCTCCAAGGTCGAGGGCAAGAACAAGACCATCTACGACGCGTGCCAGAAGCTCGCCGACGAGCTCAACGCCGGCGGCGTCCGCGCCACCGTCGACCTCCGTGAGGGCTACACCCCCGGCTGGAAGTTCAACGACTGGGAGATGCGCGGCACTCCCCTCCGTCTCGAGCTCGGCCCCCGCGACATTGCCTCCAACTCGACCCTCGCCGTCCGTCGCTACGACAACAACAAGTCGTCGATCCCCCTCGACAACATTGTCGACAGCGTCAAGACCACCCTCACCGACATCCAGAAGCAGATGTACGAGAACGCCAAGGCCAAGATGGACCAGCACGTCATCAAGGTTACCGAGTGGAAGGACGTTACCCCCACGCTCGACGCCAAGAACATTCTTGTCATCCCCTGGTGCGAGGACCCCAAGTGCGAGGACGACATCAAGGACCGTTCGCGTGCCGAGGCCGAGGCCGCCCGTGGCCAGGCCGAGGACTCGAAGGCCCCCTCGTCCGGCGCCAAGTCGCTCTGCATTCCCTTCGAGCAGGAGCGCTTCGGCCCCTTCCCCCAGGGCGAGAAGCAGTGCTGCCCCCAGTGCGGCAAGAAGGCGTCCAAGTGGACTCTGTTCGGCCGCTCGTACTAAGCGGTCGGTGGTGCAGAGAAAAGGCTCGGCGCGCAGAGCGCAGACTCGTGGCATTAGCATGATGTGGCAGTTCTGAGATGTTTGTATTTCCGGGTTCCATGCATGCGTGGGGCGTGTGAGGTGTGAGGGTGCCGGATTCTGCCGCAAAGTGGACACTGACAGACAATTGCGAACGCGCACGCATACAATCCAGCCATGTCATACCACTATCAATCTCTAGAGCTGCCCGATGCGCTGCGTAACGCGCTCCTTGAACGTCGAGTCTGGTGTCAGCTTCAACACGCGTACGAAAGCTGAAGGACGGCAGTTCGTGCTTGTCACACTCACAAGCGTTGAGGAGCGTCTGCTCGTTGATGACAATGTCCGTCGTGTCGGGCTTGGGGCGGGTCACGCGCGCCGCAATGGCCGCCGCATCCGTCTCGAGGATGATTCTGCTGTCAGCTCTCGAGGCTCACCAACAAAGCTGGCCAAGCCGCGGCGTGGGAGGCGGAGAAGCTAGTGCTGCGGGTTGGGTAGCCATTCGCCGTCGGAGGCGCGCGCTCCTTCCCTCGTCGGCCGCTCAGCACCCGCCCTACCCGCCCGCTCCTCCGCTCGCCCTCTCGCCCAGCGGGAGACGGAGAAGCTCGGGGGCAGGTTGGGTAGCTTTCGCCGTCGAAGGCAGGCGTTCCCTCCCGCGTCGGCCGCTCAGCACCCCACCCCTACCCGGGCTACTCCGCTCGCCCCCCCCCCACTCGCCCCGCTCTCACTCACCCGTCGTCAACCGTCTCGTCCGCCGCCAGGAGCACGAGGTCGAGGCTCTCGAGCACGATGCGCTTCTCAATCTGGCCGCGGAGGAGGAGGGACACGGCGTCGTGGAACGCCGTCAGCGTCGACTGGAGCATGAGCTCGTTGCTCGTGGCCAGCGGCCCGACGATGTGGAAGTGCAGGTCGGTCGACGGGCGCGAGAGGATGAGGTGCGGCGGGAGGGGGTGGATCTCGCCTGGGAGTTGGAGTAAGTAGAGCGAGGCGCGGGGACGGCGAGCGGAGGGAAGCGCGCAAGGTCAAGCAAAGGCGAACGACGTGGCAAGTACCGGGCAGAGTGCGTCGTTGCGAGACAGGGCGAGAAGGCGTCAGCACCAGACATAACACGCGCACGCGAGGCCAGACTCACCCGCTCCCCTCCTCGTCTTCTCCCACACCGACTTCTCGAACGCGCGCTGCTCCTTGTACGTCTGGAGGCCAGGCATGCCAGGCCCGCCGGCACCGACGCCGAGCTCGGCGGGCGCGCCCGTGCCGACGCTCGAGTGCGGGGGCGCGTAGTACTTTGCCAGCACCCGGTTGCCCTCGCCGTCGAGGATGAGCAGCGCCGTGACCGTGTAGAGGGAGAGGTTTGCCTACTGTCAGCTGGTCCGGGGTCTGGGACGCACCATGATGATTGTGGATGGGTATATGGAGGGCAAACCGAGTGATGTTCGAGTTGGAGGTGGTCGGCGGTCGAGTTGAGATCGCGACACGTTCAACTAACGTGGCGGGGATTCAGGCACGGTTCATTCTGGCCTCCACCTTTCCCCTCACCCATGATCCCTCACCAGCTCACCACCTCGCTCTCTTGCGCACGCGTATACACAACAACTGCATATATAAACAACTGAACATGTACAACCTAGCGATGAGACAGGGGACCAATGCAATGCTAAGCATCCGACCGCGAACCGTCGACGTCGGGCGCCATCGACGGCGACATTAGCGTCTCGGGGCCATCGTCGTGGACACCATGCAACCCTAACGAGTTGTTGCCAAAACGTGGGTTCTCTGGAAACACGATGTCCGCGGCCTTGACGGTCGAGCTTAGCCCAATAGCGGAGCCGAGGTGGTGCTTGTGCTTGTGTCCGCACCCGTGCCCGCTGCCCTCGGCATCCTCCTCGACTTCGCGGATCATCGCTTTCGCCTCGCCGACACGAATGGGGTCACCGAATATGACCTGGTGCCCGGGCAGAAGCGTGAGCGCGACGCTGCCGATCGCCGACGTGAACATGCCCGTTAAGCGGCGGGATATCCAGCTGAAGCGCTTGGCGAAGGGCACGAAGGTGTCGATCACGTCGCGCACATCGACAACATCGCGCACATGGGTTGCCTTGCCGACCTCGTTGAACTCGATGATCGTCGAAACGGGCAGGTCCCAGTGCAGCAGGAAGTCGAACTCGCGCAACATCGACTCGGCTAAGCGGAGTATGAACCCGCGCTGAGGGGCGGGAACGAGCGAGTCGGAGGACTGCATCGGCGTCAAATTGTTGAGCGGACGCTTGATGACGGCGGGGAAGAGGGTAAGGGAGATGACACTGGGGTTAGCTCATGTGGCTGCGGGCGCGATGCGGGCAAGCTCACTGGTCAATCAGTGCGATGTGGTATCCTTCGTAGCACTCCATGCAGCCGATGTCGCGGCACTCCGCCGAGACGTCCCAGAGCTTCCACCAGCCCTCGTCGGCGTTGTTGCGGTGCATCACCGAGCCGTGATGTTGCCCCGATGACGCTAACCATTCGTCGATAGGGTCGACGACAGCGCGCTTGTCGCGCGCATTGGCCGAGGGAGATGGCAGGTAGTCCGGGCCGAGGAGAGCCGAGCGCACTCTCGAAGTGAGCGACCGTGCATGGAGGAGGAGCGAGGACGGGGTAAACGAGGGGAGGTAGGCGGTGGAGAGGAGTTGGAGGAGCGCAAAGTGGGTGAGCACGGACTGGCGCGATGACAGTCGGACGAGGGGGTGGTCATAAACTAGTGGGGTTAGCACGAGCCTCTCGGTTCCTTTGTGGGGAAGCGCGCGCTTCCTTTCGGGCAACACTCACCGCAGTCGCCCTCAAACCACTGTTCCATCACGCGCTTGACTTCACGACCCTGCTCCGCCCACGCGGGTGAGCTGGTGTCGGCAGGGTCTTCTCCGCCGCGGTATAGGACTCTGTGGATGTCCACGAGCGCCTCGAGCGGCTCGTTGTTCATGCGGCCCCAGAGGTCGGCTGGCAAGGACGCGGTCGGGTCTCCCAGCTCGGCCGGTTCCCCTGGGCTCGAGTCGCTGGCATGCACACCTCCGGGTGCGCGGGAAGGGCCTGCACGTGAAATCTGCTGTTGGGGCGTAAGGGGGCCGCCCTGCGCGTAGCGATGATAGGTGTGGAGCGCATGCCGAAGCGCGGCGATGGAGGATCGTGAACCCGAACCGTAGAACGACTCGGCGTGGTAGGGGGTCGAATGGCCAGAGTAGGGGGTCGTCGAGATCGAGGGCATGCGCGAGTGCATCGAGAGTGGCTCACGTCCAAAGCCCGATGTTGTTGGCCCTGGCGAGTACTCGGAGCGGTCTGGAATGTAGAATCGTGGGGGGTGTCGTGAGAGGGTAGGGTGAGGGAGGTCGAACTCGGAGCCAGCCATGGTAAAGTAAGACATGGTGGCGAGGTCGTGTGATGGTCGTGTGGGTAAATGGAAGAGAGACAAGAGAGAAGGTGTGGGTTATCAATCTGGGTATTGGGAGCAAGAAGCAAACGAGACACGAGGTTGCGGTGCCGAGAGAAGGTGGTAATGTGTGTGCAATCGACAACAACGCCAGCGGCTGGTAGTGACGGCGACGAGGACGAGGACGAGCGCGTTGGTGGGGGGATGACTGGCTGAGGATGACAGCTGATTCGAGCCAGAGGGCGGGGGCTCCACGGTGGCTTGAAAGGTGGAGAGACAGACTGCCGAAACTAGTCTGTGTGATGGCGAGTTGGTGTGATGGCAGTTGCGGGTGGCAAGTGTGAGGTGTGGTTTGAAGTGTCTACAGGCTGTTGAAAAGAGGTAGAAGCCAGACACAACGAACAAAAGGAGAGTGGTGAGTGTGGGAGGAGATAGTAGAGAGGTGGCGAGAGAGATCGAGAGAGGTGTGAAGGGGGGACGAGGAGGAAGGTAGATGAGATGGAGAGGAAGGGAGTAGTGAAGGCGACCGTCAAAGCTCTGTGCCTACTGGCTCACGGCTGTGGGGGGTGGGGTTTGGGCGTACAGTGAGAGGCTGGCGGCAGGCGGGCTGGGGCGCGGGGGCGGAAGGGCTACAGTGCAGGGTGAGGAAGGGGTGAAGGGGTAAGGGAGAGACGCGGCAAAGGGGTTGGTTGGAATCCAATCGTAATTAAAAACTAAACAAGTAAACAACCTAGCCTATCCTCCTCTAATCCCACTCAGCCCTCTCACCCTGGGCGACTAGATTTGGTTCCGTTTCCCGCGCTGCCCAGGTGCGCAAAGGAGACGACGAGGCCATCAAACTCGGGCATGACCAACATTCCACAAGCCCCGCCAACATGCCGCCTTGCCGCTCCATTCAACCGAACGTCTACGCAGCCAAGAGGCGCACAGAATCGCATCTCAGGCTCCACTACACGCCCTCTGGCGCACAACATTACACGGCCGTGTTAGTCTCACGCTCTGACCTAACACCAACGCCAGCTGACTTCGGTCTCGTTGGTGGTTCGACGTCGGGGCGGTGGGCCAGACGTCCAGGCACGAGGCGGTCATCGGACTCGGACATCGTCACTGTGCACTGCATCACCTGTCCTGGAGCACCACGTTGCGTCATTAATTCAAGCAAGCCATCTGTAAGCCTTTGCCTGTGGTCTTACAGTGTGGTTTAGCCGACGATATTGAGCAAGCTGGCTGCTTCTTGTGCAACGATGCAGAGCGAACCCACATGGGCCACTCTGGATGGCCGGGCACCACGAGGTGGGTGGGTGACTATTTAGCGCGAGTCGGTGGCAAATCGATTCCAACCGATCATGGATCGTGGTGCGGCATGCGAAGCGAAGCGAAGAAGCCGCAGCCATTGCGGCTGCGGGCGTCGATCGCGTCGCTGTTTGCGGCACCAGGGGGTTGGGTGGGGGAGATGTAGGTTGTCGGCATTCGGCGAGCAGGGCAAGGCAGAGGGGCGGGGGAAGGGGGTGGTACGCGGGCATTTGCTTCGTCTGCGCAAGCGGAGCGAGTCACGTTCACCTGGGCGGGTGCGTCAGCGACATACTGGAATCACGAGGGTAGTGAGAGAAGGCAGGCATGATGTGGTACAGTTTGCCACTCAACCACATGCCAACCACGCATCCCACACATGCCACACACATCTAGCGTCGATCGCGGTGCTGTCCCGGGAATGGCACAGCCTTCCAGTGCGTTTCGGTCTGCATTCGCCACCGCCTTCGGGACGTCTGTGAAGCTATGAATATAAGGTTGGTGCGAGTTGACGACTGTTGTCAGTCTCCGTCGTCAAGATACCTTCGGGCTGTGCCTCACATCCCTCGGTCTTGCGGTATTAATTACGACCCGGCCACGCGTCTCGTGACCGTGGGAGGTGGCTGCGGAGGTGGTGCGGAGGCGGGGGGCGGAGATGGGATGCGGAGGTGAGGTCTGAGTGGGTATTGCTCCGTCCTCGGGCTGCGTATATCGTCGGCGAGAGGAGGCTCGAATACTACTGAACGGCCTCCCACACTCCGGGAGAAGTCTTCGACACTGCGTCTGGGTGGTTGCCGTGAGCCTCTGCACCCACAACTTGCTCGACCGAGCGGCCAACTTGACACAGGCCATCTAGCCTGTCGGTTCGTCGCGTGAGTGAGACATACTCGTGGGGCAGTGTGGGGCACGAGAGAGCCGCAGTCGCTGGAGCACCACCTCCCTTCCAACTTGGCGCCACGCTAGCTCTGGGGAGCCACACTGGGGCTGAGACACTGCACTGAGACAGCGAGCAGCCGGACAAAGAGAGTGGGCACGGCCGATCCGGAGCACCAGATGGATCTGGGGAACCAAACACTGGCCAAGCCCAAAGTGAGACCGGCCGGGCCCCGGCATGGCGGCAAAACTCGAGCCCAGAGCATTGGGGCTGACGCTCCGGCCGCGGCGGAGCTCCCTCACGACCCGCTCCGGACGTGGCAACCTCGCTCGCTTAGCGGCTCCACAGTGGGGAGGTCGCTCGAGCGACCATGCACGAGCGCCGTCGATGAGGCTGAGCGAGAAGCGCGTTAATCTCGGTAAGTAACGTCCGGAGCGGCGCAGAAGAATGGAGGCCTGGCATACCAAGTGCCTGCGCTAGCGATATGGCGGCCATCAGCCCGCAAGATGGGATGCAAGTTTCAGGTCGTGCCAGCTACAGGCCTTCTCCGACGGCCACGCGGGCGTGTCCAAACCTGGCACGGCATGCACACTAGACCCACATGCAAGCTCTGTACGTTTCACGCCGTCTCACATCAGCTGGACGTGATGATCGCGTGAGCGGCGTCCACCTGCCGGATCGCCGCTGGCAGATCTGCTAATCCCTCAACCTCGGAACGCGCATCGCGGGTGAACGAGCGCTCACGCGACCGGTGTGCGGGCGACGGAGGCCCCGACGATGTCCCGAGGCGAAGCAAGGGCAGTCCGAAGCAAGGCCGCACCGGCTTTGGCTCGACTTTTTTTTGTTTGTCTGGACCCAGAACAAGCGCTTGCACTTCGCGCTTGCAGCCGCTAACTCCGGCGTGCCTGCGTCGCACCCACCCCACCTGCTGGGCCAGGGGGGGCATGTCAGCATGGCCCGGCGGTAAAGGCCTTTGGTTAAACGCCGTCATGGAGTTACCACTCTTGCCATGTGATGGCCACCCTGAGACATGTGCAGCGGGCGACGTCATACCTTCTCTGCGGGAACATTGCGTCAGGTTGACATTTTTGTACGGGCTCTGGGTGGAGTCTGGTCGCTCCGCCGGCTCCGCCGCTTTGGGAGCAGCTTCGGCCTTGAGCGACACCAAGCAGGGGCAGGGACTTGGCCCGGTCCGGAGGTACGTCGTCTGTTGTTGTTCAGAGGTGAGATCAGCCCGACACGGCTCGGCACGGCATGCCGGTCCCTGTCTACGCCAGCCCCGCAGGCTCTGCTCGTGGCTCCGGCGGGGGCGGGGTTGCTTGGCGTGGAGCACTCTTGTGATACATAAGCGCGGCGGCGGTTCTTGAGAGCCCCACTCACTCACATTAGCAAGCATGTCGCTGCCAACATCAAACCCACACATGGGCCCCAACGGGCTCGAGACGAACGGGGCCAACGGGCTGGGCCACGAAACCCACGAGGAGAAGATTGCCAAGCGCGGGCGCGGGTCGTTCGGCGAGCACGAGGCCGGCTTCGAGACGCCACCCGTCGACTGGGAGGAGGCCGCGCGCTTCCGCCCCTCCAAGCTCAAGGGCAACGGCCTGACCTACATGGTCACGTTTGTCGCCGGCACGGGCTTTACGCTCTTCGGCTACGACCAGGGCGTCATGTCCGGTGAGGACGAGTCGAGTGGCGGCGCTGACATCAGGCATGCTCACGCTCCCCATCTTCATGGAGCAGTTCCCGAACACGGCGACCGAGCCCGGCTTTGGCGGCAGCGCCAACGCCGCGACGCTCCAGTCGTTCATGGTCGCGATCTACGAGCTCGGCTGTCTTGCCGGCGCGCTCTCCAACCTCTGGGTCGGCGACAAGATCGGCCGCAAGCACACGATCGCCCTCGGCGGCCTCATCATGACCGTCGGCGCCATCCTCCAGACCACGGCGTTCACGTACGCGCACATGCTCGTCGCGCGTGTCGTCACCGGCGTCGGAAACGGTCTCCTCACCTCCACCGTCCCCGCCTACCAGTCCGAGTGCGCCAAGCCACACCGCCGCGGCCAGCTCGTGCTTTGGATGGGCTCGCTCATCACCTTTGGCATCATGATCTCGTACTGGGTCAACCTCGGCTGCTACTTTATCGACAACGACGCGGCGTGGCGCTTCCCCATGGCCTTCCAGATCTTCTTTGCCATCGTCATGATCGCCTGCATGTACGGCTTCAAGCTGCCCGACTCGCCGCGCTGGCTCGTCTCCAAGGGCCGCTACGCCGAGGCCGTCGCCGTCCTCGCCGCGCTCGACAACACGTCCATCGACGACCCCGAGGTCCGCCGCACCTTCCACGGCATCATCGACGCCGCGATGCAAGAGTCCAAGGCCGCGTTCAGCGTCCGCGAGCTCCTGACCCACGGCAAGAGCCAGCACTTCCGCCGCACCCTCCTCGGCTTCCTCGCCCAGATGTTCCAGCAGATCTCGGGCATCAACCTCATCACCTACTACCTCACCACCGTCCTCGCCGGCATGGGGATGGGACCCGTGTTGTCGCGCATCCTCTCGGGCGTCAACGGCACGTGCTACTTCCTGACGTCCATCGCGGCGCTCTTCATGGTCGAGCGCTTCGGCCGCCGCCCCCTCATGCTCTGGACGTCCCTCCTCCAGGCCGCGACCTTTGCCATCCTCGCGGGCCTGTACAAAAAGGTCGCCGAGGAGAACAAGGCCGCCCAGGGCGTCTCGGTCCTCATGCTCTTCCTCTTCAACACCTGGTTCTCGATCGGCTGGCTCGGCATGACCTGGCTCTACCCCGCCGAGGTCACGCCCCTGCGCATCCGCGCGCCCGCCAACGCCGTCTCGACCGCCTCCAACTGGACCTTCAACTTTATGGTCGTCATGGCCACGGGGCCCATGTTCAACTCGATCGGGTGGGGCACGTACGCCTTCTTCGCCGCCATGAACGGCGTCATCATCTTCCCCGTCGTCTACTTCTTCTTCCCCGAGACCAAGAAGTACTCGCTCGAGGAGCTCGACATCATCTTTGCCAAGGCGCACAACGAGCGCCGCAACCCCGTCGCCGTGAGCCAGGAGGGCGACATCCCGCCCGCCGGCTCGCGCGAGGCCGAGCAGATCCTCGGTCGCACCGTCCGCGCCGAGAAGACGCACGAGCCCATCGGCCGCCGCCTGTCCCGCGTTATCAGCGGCACGTCGGCCGGGCGCAGGTTGTCCCGGGAGCATGTGTAAAAAGGTCAACTTGCACTGGCGGAGGAGGGGTTAGTCACGGGGAGATAGGAAGAAGTTAAAAGTGCTGTAGATCCAGCGTAATGGCTGCCAATGTAATGCTGCAGCATGGGCACTGGTGTGTGATCACGAGGCAGTGAGGACGACGGGAGAGTTAAGGAGTGGGTCAAGTCACTCGTTCCAGATGGTATGGCAATGAAGAAGGAATGAGGCGTGACCGTTGTATAACAACCATGACATGCGGTGCGATGACAACTGATGAGAACTGATAAACAGTTCAGCCATTCCGGAGCGTTGTGCGCGGCGCCCTCGGCACACATTGTCGTGCATGTTCATTAATACTAAATCGTACACTACTTGCGCCGCTTCCCGTCGAGCGCAAACGCCTTGAGCTGCTCCGCGCTGTCCGCCTCGGCCTTGCGGATCTTCTCCATGGCCTTGCCCAGCGACTCGGCGAGGTACTGTGCGCGCTGGTGGATCGCGCTCCCCGCGCCGAACCAGCCCGACGTCGCGACGCCGAGGTTGTCACCGCCCGTCGTAATGCTCTTGAGCTTGGCGAGCTCGGCCTCGTAGTCGGCAATGTCCGCCTCGGCCTTCTTGGTCACGGCGGCGTTGTACTCGATCTGGCACATGGCGTGGAAGATCGGGTCGGCCACCAGCCCGCGGAAGCTCTCCCGGAACACGGGCTTGCCCGGCCTGACCATGGCGGGGCAGGTGCGCCCGCCCGTGCCGGCCGTGATGAAGATGAGGCCGTGCTCCTCCATCGCCTTGAGGCACGTGTCGGCGCCCTTGAAGGGGAACTCGGAGAGGAGCTGCGCGTACCCCAGCTCGGGCGACTTGGCGAGCGAGGAGACAATCTTCCACGCCTGTGCACGCGTCCACGGGAGGGCCTTGGCCTCGTCGCTGTCGTCGCCGAACGCCGTCTTGCGGATCTCGACCGCGTTGCGCATCACAATGTCCTCGACAGCCGTACTCAGCTTCTGCCCGCTGCGCACCTTGTACACGAGCAGCTCGAGGTCGACCATGCGGCCGCCGAGCTTGGCCACGTCGGCCGTCTCCTCGGGCGAGAGCTCGACCGGGTGTCCCTCGGTCGAGAGCTTCTCGCGCACAAACTCGAGGGCGTTGTAGTCGTCCGCGTCAGACAGGTTGACCTGGTTGAGCGGCTTGGACGGCAGCGCGGCCGTGAGCGCCTTGCTTGCGATGCTGCCCTCGCCGACGACGATGACGTGCGCAATCTTGTTCTCGATGAGCGACGCGCCCCACTCGGCCAGGACGGTCCACAGCTCGCCGCGGGCGGGCTTGAAGGCAAAGTTGCGCAGCACGACCACTGGCAGCGTCTTGATGAGCTCGGCGTCGCCGTCGACCTCCTCCTCGACCTTGGGCGTTGGCTGAGTGGCAGCAGCCACCTCCTTGTCGAACGCGATGCTGGCGCCTGTGGGAGGGACAGCCTCGCCCTCGATCGGTGCCGTCGAGGCCATGAGAGGCGCAGCCCCCTCGACGTCGTCCGCACTTGCCTGCTCGATGCCGAAGCCCAGCTCGCTCATGATGCCGTTGCCGGCGACGCAGTCGAGGCGGCCATCGTGCCAGATGCCCTGCTCGATGAGGCGGAGGCGACGCTCCCGGTCCGCTGCGAGGTTGACCTCGTCGCGCTTGTGCTGCTGCTCGTCGGCGCGTTTCTCGCGCTCGTGGGTCGACACCTCCTTGAGCGCACCCGCGACAATGTCAAGGATGTTGCGCATCTGCTGGTCGGCGGGCGTCGAGAAGCCCGACTTCTGCCCGATCAAACCAACCGACGCGAGGTCGATCAAACCGTTGATGCTCTGCAGGAACGAGAAGACCGGCCAGTAGCCCGTCTGGCCTGCCAGCCCGTCCACCAGCGCCGTGTCCGTCTTGGCCTTGCCGATCTCGGCGCAGTCGATGACGAGGGCCGGCTTCTTCTCGTCCTTGAGCGCGCGGTCCACCAGGTCGTGCTTGCCACTGCCAGGAGGGCCCGTCACGACAATGAACGTGGACGGGAACTCGGTGAGCCAGCGCTCGACGTTGCGCTCGGCCTCCACGCGGTCTCTGAACGACGCTCTGCCGAGGTCGTCGACGTTGCGCTTCCACCGCCGTCCCTTGGCTGGCCACAGCGTGTTCTTGACCGGCATGATAATATTGTCCTTGATGAACTGCACGGTTGGGTACTGCTCGAGGTTCCACATCCCTTCGATGCGCGCCTTGACGAAGAACTCGCGGATCGGGTCGAAGAACGTGTAGCTGAACATGCCTATGAGGAACGCGAGCACCGGCAGCGCGATGCGCGGGTGGTTCGAAACCCAGTCGCGGAAGTAGTGCGCCTTGAGCGGCCGCTCGAAGTAGATTCTCAGGCGCGAGAGCGGTGCGTCGGGCACCTGGCCCTCAAAGTCGGCACTCTTGGTGTGTGTGCTGAACCCGTGCAGCGCATTGTTGGCGTTGACGGCCGTCGAGATTCTCCTGAACGTGACCAGCGCAGAGCGCAGCTGGCCTGCAGGCACGGGAGTCGGCGGCACAATGTCGTGGATCTTCCCATAGGGCCGGAAGAGGGTGTAAAGGACCTCCTGGGAGACGTCGGGCCCATCAAACTCGACGCGCAGGCGCGAGCTGGGGAAGCGGTGCATGTCCTCGGTCCACTGGCGCCCGCGGACCATCCACACGCGCCCAGCACCCGCCGTGCGCTGCCACCCGCGCAGCTCGGGAGCGTGTCCGTCCGCGCCCTTGGGCGCCGCGAGGTCGCCAGAGAAGAGGTAGTGACCCGCCTCGTTCGAGCACGCCGACGCGCGGCGGTTCATCCCCGTGCCGTCGAGGAGGGAGGACCACCACGGCCCGATCCAGGTCGGGAACCCGCCGTGCTTGTGCGCGGCCTCGACGAAGAGCGGGAGGAAGAGGGCGGAGGGAGACACGGGGTCGGGGATCGCGTCCTCGGGCGTGTGGAAGTCGTTGGTGAACGCCTTGCGTGGCAGCTGGTCCAGCGCGGGCGGGACGTACGAGAAGTGGCAGAAGACGCCGCCGTCCTTGCGCGCCACCTCCCAGCTCTCGACCTTGAACGCGTGCCGTCCCTTGAGTTCGTTGGTGACGGCCACGAGGTCGGCGAGGAGCGCCTCCTCGAACCACGAGGCCACCCATGGGCGCGGGTCCCACGAGCCCAGCCGGATCGGGAGCACCTGCGAGATGTAGACCGAGCAGTGCTCGCGCTCCACCTGCCCGGCCGAGCCCTCGTCGTAGCCCTCGGGCACGTGTGCGTCCGTGTGCGCGTTGGTTGCCGGGTGCTCAATGGGGTCAACGGTCGTGGGCGGCTCGTCCTTTGCTGGCAGGTCGGCAGCGGGAGGAGGGTCGGAGGCGGGCGGAGGGGGAGGAGGAGGGTTGGAGGGCGGCGTGGGCGGGGTGCTGGCCGCGAAGCGCAGGCCGACAGTCGCGGTTGCGCGCGGCCCGACGTGCCGCGATGCCACGAATGGCGCCAGCCGCGGCCGCAGGAAGGGCCGCGCACCGACGCCCCGCAGTGGGTGCTTGACGGCGAGCAGCATGACGCTCTCGGATGGCTTGAACCTGGAAGCGAATGAAGAGAAGAGAAGAGAGAAGATGCGAAGTGGCAAGAGGGGTGCGAAGAGCGGAAGTCACAGGGGAGTGAAGGGTGGAGGTGTGATCGGCCCGGCCCAGGCGTCATCCCGGCATCTCTACAACATCTCTACGTCATTGGGTGTGGTGGGCGAGGCACTCCCGCGCTGCTGTCTCACATCAGCTACGCGTCGCGCCTCGAGACGACCTCGGCTACCCCTGTCGTACTACTCAAGCACTGATTCATACATTGCACGACATGCGCACACTTATAGCTACTAAAATGCCTTTTACATCTTGGACTTGGGGGCGCCGGCGTTGATGAGGGTAACGGCGGCGGCGGAGAGGGCGGGCGCGTCGCGCTCCTTGACCTTGGTCTGGAAGATGACCTTGTCGCCCTCCTTCCACATCTCGGTGACGAGGGTCTCTCCGGGGATGACGGTGCCGGTGAAGCGGACCTTGATGTCCTTGTAAGGACCGAAGGTCTTGAGGACGTGGCGGCCGGCAAAGCCCATGGAGCAGAGGCCGTGGAGAATCGGCTTCTTGAACCCGCCAATGATGGAGAACTGGGGGTCGATGTGGAGGGGGTTGTAGTCGCCCGAGAGGCGGTAGATCGCGGCCTGGTCGGTCGAGGTCTTCTCCTCAACGACGGCGTCGGGCTTGCGCTTGGGCGGCGCGTTGGCGGCGGTGGCGGCGCCACGGTCCTTGGCCTGGCGCTTGCCGCCGAAGCCACCCGAGTCGCGGATGAAGACGGTCGAGTGGTTCTCGTAGATGAGCTCGTTGGTGGAGGCGTCGCGCGACTCGATGACGGTGGTCACGGCCGCCGCCTTGCCCTTGTCGAGGACCTCGAAGAGACGGGCCTTGTTAACAAGCTTGCCCGAGGTAGGGACCTTGCCCTTGATCGAGAGGTACTGCTCGCCGTGGAGGAGCTTGCCGGGGTTGTAGCGGGGCAGGAACTCGTAGTCGCCGAGGCCAGCGGTGAACTGGGGGACGACACCGAAGGTGGGGAGGGGCTGGAAGTCCTGGTCGTTCTCGTACGTCCACTGGAGCTCGGTAGCGTGGGCGCCAATGCCGAGGTTGTAGAGCATGATGTCACGCTCGGTGTACTCGTACTCGATGCCCTTGGGCTCCGCGCGCTTGGCCTTGACAATGGCCTCGTTGTCCTCGGGGTCGACGTAGTCCTTCTGCTCCTCCTCGGGGGCGAGGTTCGAGAAGTTCTCGAAGATCTGCATGCCCGACTCCTGGGTGTTGCGGGGGTGGGTGGCCTGGGCGTCGAAGGTGGTGATCTCGTTCCACTTGGCGACGACCTGCTCGGGGGTGGGGACGCGGTTGTTGGGGAAGACCGCGCCGTGGGTGCGCTGCCAGCGGAGGGCGGCGACCTGGCCACCGTAGGTCTCGATGACCTGGCCAGTGCCCTTCTGGTCCTTGGAGGTGAGGAAGGCAACGACGGGGGCGACAAAGTCGGGCGAGAAGGTCTTGACCATCTCCTCGGTCCAGATGGTGGCGGTCATGGCAGTGCCGGCCGAGGGGGCGAGGATGTTGGTAAGGATGTTGTTCTTCTTGCCCTCAATGGCGAGCGAGCGGCCGAGACCAATGAGGCCGGCCTTGGCCGAGGCGTAGTTGCCCTGGCCGTGGGCGCCAATGATGCCGTTGGGCGACGAGGTGACGAGGATGCGGCCGTACTTCTGCTCCTGGAAGATGGGCCAGACGGCCTTGCAGCAGCGGTAGGTGCCGCGGAGGTGGACGGACATGACAGTGTCCCACTGCTCCTCGGTCATGTTGACAAAGGCCTTGTCACGGAGGACACCGGCGTTGCAAACAAGAACCTGGACACCGCCGAAGTTGTCAAGAGCGACCTTGACGATCTGCTGGCCCTCCTCGGCCGAGCAGACAGCGGCGGCGGCCTTGGCACCGAGCTCCTGGCACTCCTTGACGACGGCCTCGGCGTTCTTGCCGCTGACGTCGTTAACGACGACGTTGGCACCGAGCTTGGCGTAAAGGTGGGCGTAGGCGCGGCCGAGACCGGCACCGGCACCAGTGATGATGACGGTCTGGCCCTTGTAGTCGACGGGGGGAGGGGGGCCCTGCTCGTTGGGCTTGAGGCTGGGCTGCTTCTCGATGACCGACATGAGGCTGCGGCCGGCAGCCTTGAGGTCGCCGGGGTACTCGACGTCCTTGGAGAAGTCGGTGACGCTCTTCCACTCGTTGCGGATGGCGGTGGGGGTGAACGAGCTGTCGGTCTTGAAGAGGTGGCCCTTCGAGCGCTCCCAGCGGAGCTCCGAGTAGAAGCCACCGCCGACCTCGAAGATGCGGCCACGGACGTCGGGGCCGTTGCGGGCAGTGAGGGCACCGATGATGGGGGCAATGAAGTCGGGGTTGAGGCCCTTGAGAACCTCAGGGGGCATGACGGTCTGGGTCATGGCCGAGGCAGCGAGGGGAACGATGGTGTTGGCACGGATGTCGTACTTGACGCCCTCGATCGAGAGCGACTTGGAGAACGCAACAAGAGCCATCTTGGCGGCCGAGTAGTTGGTCTGGCCCATGTTGCCGTAGATACCGGCGGGCGACGAGGTGTTGATGACACGGCCGAACTTCTGCTGGCGGAAGAGGGGCCAGACGGCCTTGGTCATCGAGAACGCGCCCTTGAGGTGGACGGCGATAACGGCGTCCCACTGGGCGTCCTCCATCTTCTTGAACGACTTGTCACGGAGGATACCGGCGTTGTTGATGAGGACGTGGACGGTGCCGAAGGCCTGGACGGCCTGGTCGACAATCTTCTGGCCCTCGGTCACGGAGCCAACGGCGATAGCAGCCTGGCCACCGGCTGGGGGTCAGCTGGGACTCTCGACACGGGCCTCGCGGAGAAACTCACCAGCCTTGATCTCGTCGACGACCTTCTGGGCCGACGCGGCCGAGACATCGTTAACGACGACCTTGGCGCCGCGGGCACCGAAGAAGTGCGAGTAGCTGTTGCGGAAATGAAGCGTGAGAATGGAGCGAAGCGGGTCGATCAAGTAAGGAGACGGGCGTCAGCTGCTACTCTCACGCTCCATCTCGACCGAGAGCTCGCCCGAGCTCGCCGTCGAGCACACTTCTGAACTCACCCTGCTCCGATACCGCCGCCAGCGCCGGTCACAAGCACAACAAGGTCCTTGAAGTCGAGGGAAGCCATGTTGCCTGGGGTCTAATGAGAGTCTGGAGTCAGATGTTGAACGTGGGTGGTGGGCTTGGAGCGAGGCCCCGGTGATGGCGAGGGGGAAGAAGTGTGGGGCTCGCGGGGAAGAGGGGAGACTTACAATGTAGTTTTGATCCGAGGCAAGGGGATCTGATGTTGAAAGAGAAAGAAGAAAGAGCAAGAGAGGGGAGATGTGGCTTGTTAAAGAGATGTGGTGGTGGGTGGGATGGAGCGGGATGCTTGCACTGTTGGCGTGCGTGGGTGGGAGTGGCTGCGGGGTGGCCGGCTAATCCGGGTATCCGGACCCACTCTCGCCCAACTCTGACCGCGCCAACCGCACCTCTTTACGTAACCCGCATATCTCACCGTACGAGCAATGGCGCCGGGCGGCCGATGACGCTCAACCCTCACAGTCCTCTCCCCTCGGCGCGCCGGTCACCGTACATCTCACACACATCCACCCTCTGCATTCCACTTGGCCTCGCGCGATCAGATCTCCTCCGGTCACCTGGCGAGCCGAGGCGAGCGAGGCAGACGAAATATCAGACCCACCCACGCCACGGCGCCCCAGTCCCAGGCCCACCGGCACTCCGGCGGTGTGCCTGCCGCCGTCTCGTCCGCGCGGGTACGACGGCAGCGTTCCGCACCTCCACTCCCACCCAGCCAGCCAACTCACCGCACGTCGCAGTTGACCGTGTCGAGAGGGGTTAGACGCCGCGCGAGGTGGGGGAAGGTGGGCTCCGACGGTCGTCACCGAGAGTGTGCGGGGCCGCAGATGCAGAGAAGATCTAGGGAGCCGCATCGCAACACTTCGCCGAGGCACATCGCGATGGCATAATCTTTGATGACCTGCTGATACGGCCGGAAGCGCCCAAGCTTGGTGGCGGCCAATGCATGTGTTTGGGCGGCGTCTCCAGTGTTAATATGCAGCTTCACGGATCATGCCGGTGCGGCTGGGAGCCATTGTAATGGTGGTGGCAGTCGTTGAGGTCGTTGAGGGTTGAGTAGAGGCCGACGTTCATGAGTACGCACCGAACCTCGTGGCGACAAGCAACATGCAGTGTGACTGACCTTGGTGTCACCACGTGAGTACTACGTACTCCCCATGTCCCGCAGCACAACAAGCGCGACAGCTGCGAAGGCGAGGCGATGCAAGCGGGCCCAGACGGAGATGGTGCGCGACGTGGCACCATGGCACGGGCAACAGGGACGGTATTTCGCAGTCGAGATAATCACGCCAGGCCATGCAGGCCATGCAGGCCACACGCGCCCAGCGCCATGCATCAGCGCCACGTCTCACCTCATCCAGCGCCACCCATGCAGCACGTCGATCGATGCCCATCGCAGCCCGATGTGCGTGCTCGGAGGCAATCCGCCCTGAAAGTCACGGAGCCCCACGCTAAAGTTCGCTACGGTGGCGTGCGTGCCGCTTGAAACTTGTGCCAGAATCCTCTGCGGCATTCCACCAACGTCAGCTGACACTATCGACTCGACTCGCGCGTCCCCTCGCTTCCGCCATGCACGATGCCAACGGCAGTACTAGTACTGCGCCGGCACCTGCCGCTGCCTCCATCCCCCCGGGCGCCGTCAACAACACAGCGAACATGGTAGACGCAAGCAGAGCCAAGGAGGCCAAGGAGGTGCAGCACGACAACATTGAGACGCTCCTCACATGGCTGGCGACGTTCAAGGGGTTCCACAACAAGCTGGCGCTCAAGGCCGCTGATGGTGTGCCGTGGCTCGTGGTCCCCGCTGACTCCAGACGCCGGCCGTGGTCTCTTCGCGTACAGCCAGGCTATTAGTGTAGGTCCTTCCTTCCCTTCCTTGCGGAGACTGACGGCAGCCCGGCGAGCCCATCTTGGTCATCCCAGCGGCGTCGCTCCTCAACCCCCTCACGCTCGCCAAGTCGCCCTTGAACAGCATCCCCTCCCACCTGTTCCCGGCGCCCGCGACCGCCTCGCCCCGCCGCTCGCCGAACGGCACCCCGCGCCTGACGACGACCCAGCTCCTCACGCTCCACCTCGCACTCACGCGCGACCCGCTCAAGCGACACAAGTCCGAGTGGCAGGTGTTCATCGACACTCTCCCCGAGTTCCGCCCGCTCCACCCGCTCACGTGGGTTGTGCCAAACTCGGATGCCAAGGAACAGGACGCGTTCTGGCCCGCGCTTGAGCAGTGCCTCTCGGAGAGCGTGCGTATCAAGATCGATGCCGTGCGCCGCCGGTACGAGGCGGACAAGAAGCTGCTGAGGCACGTGCTCGCCACCGAGGAACCGTTCAAGTCACAGAACATGGGCGCCCTCATCTCGGACGAGACGCTGCTGTGGGCGTGGCTCAACGTCAACACACGTACCGTGTCTACACCGCTTGGGCTCGCCGAGCCGTCGACGTCCAAGTGGACGGTGAACAACCACTCGTTTGTGCCTCTGCTCGATATGATCAACCACTCCTCGTTGCCCGGCACCGAATGCCCGAAACCCGAGCCCATGCCAAGCACAAGCGTCACCAAGCGCGGCGCGCGCGGTGCTGCACGCCCCGGGACACAGCACCTGGTCCCCGGTAAAGTCGACGTCGTGCTGTTCGCCCCGCACCGCGGTCTCGAGGACGGCGAGCAGGTCCTCTTCCTCTACGGTCCCCATTCCAACGCAACCCTCTTCGCCGAGTACGGCTTTACGGAAATTGACCTCGGCGTGAACCCTTTGACATGGCCGAACGACGACATCGACGTCGGGCCATGGGTGCAGGCGCTGTGGAAGGAGAGCGGCAACGACGCCAAGAAGGAGGCGCTCGAGGAGGCCGGGATGTGGGACCACAACCGCCTGGCCGCGAACGGCGGCGAGCCCTGCCCCTCGGTGGGGCTCATGACGACGTTATGCGTGCTCGCGTCCCCGGACGACGCCGTGTTCACGCCGCACAACATGCACGCGCGCAACTTTTCGCGGCCGACCAAGATGGCCGCGCGCCGCCTGCTCCTGCGGATCTGCGAGAGCGTGCTCGCGGACGCGGCCGACTGCCGCGATGAGCTCGACGAGGTCGCGCCCTCGGCGGGCAAGGACGAGGAGAAGGTGTGGGCCGTGAGCATCGTCCGCGGTCTGCTTCGTGAGGAGGAGGTTATCACACGCAGCGTCCTCGAGACGGTGCAGGGCGGGAGCTCGATCCCGGGCTTCTAGCCGGCTCGAAGCATAGTTAGAACGACGGAAGTTAGAAGGCAGAGACAGGAGGAAGTCAACCCAACACAACTCGACAAGATAGAAAACCCCAGATAGACCGCTTACGAGCGCTGTAGTGTAATAGGTGTAGCATGAATCATGAATCAATCAAGTGGTATATCCGCGTTTCTGTTTGTGGACGTGCCGCCTCCACCAGCACCAAGGTGACAAACACGGCTCGCGTTCCCGGATCGCAGGCCCTACCACTTCGGTCACAAGGAGGCCGTGTTTGCATCCCTCGCGTCGTTCCTTACTGCCAGGAGGTGTGAGGCCCGGTGACGTGAGGCATGTAAGGCGGATGACCATGAGATGAAGGACCTTCTGCGCCTTTTGGGGCTGGCTGACGCAGGGCAGCTTACGCCTCACGCCTAGCGCCTTTGCGCCTCTTGCTGGGTATCCCACCCCCGCGATTTCCAGATAAGGGTCTGGCCGTCTGCGTAGGCGGAAGAGGCGAACGTGCATGCATAGAGAAGTGGAGAAGGACAGAAGGGAGAGAGCAGAGACGAGGCAGGGTGAAGCCGGAGGGCGAATTCCGCAAAAGGCCGAAGGGATGTACCGGCTAAGTTGAAAGTGTGACCGGGAATGAAGGCACGCCCAGCGGTTCAAGTGACTGCAGACTGCTGCTGCTGCACTCTGCCTGCTGCTCCTCTCGGCCATACGCGACCGCCGCCGTTGACTCCTCCTGCTGCAGCTCCACATCCATCACAACCTCCCCCCAACATTCCCACATCCACTTCCACTCTCCTTCTCGTTCCGTCTCTTCACTACCCTCCTTACATCTAATTTATCAACAATGGGCGACTCGGCCATCCACGCTGTTGCTGGCGCCGTCGGCGGCGCCATCTCCATGACGCTCACCTACCCCCTCGTCAACCTTTCCACCCGTGCCGCCGTCGCCACCAAGCACGAGGACGTGAGCCTCAAGGACGCCATCGTCCAGACGGTCAAGAAGGAGGGCCTCTCGGGCCTCTACTCTGGCCTCGAGAGCTCGCTCTTCGGCATCGCCCTCACCAACGGCATCTACTACGTGCGTTGAGCCCTTTGGAGCCACAACTGACGCGCAGCTCTTCTACGAGGAGACGCGCTCGCAGCTCATCAAGCGCCGCACGGTCCAGACCGGCGAGGGTCTCTCGACCTCGGAGGGCATCATTGCCGGCATGATTGCCGGCTCGATCACCACCACCCTCACCAACCCCGTGTGGACCGTCCAGGCGTACCAGTCGACCAAGGTGACGACCAACGCCGAGGGCAAGGTCGAGAAGCCGACGATGGGCTCGGCCGCCAGCGACATTATCAAGCAGAGCGGCATCAAGGGCCTGTGGCGTGGTCTTGGGCCCGCGCTCATCCTCGTCATCAACCCGGTGATCCAGGTGAGTGGGGTGTACAGCAGTGTGTCCTCGAGAACCAATCTGACGCCAAGTACACCACCTTTGAGCGCATGGTCAGCCTGCTGCTCAACTACCGCGCCAAGAAGGCGGGCGCGATCGCCGTCGCCACCCGCTCGGCCCTCTCCGACCGGGACCTGTTCGTCCTCGGCGCCCTCTCCAAGCTCATCGCGACGGGCATCACCTACCCGTACCTTGTGGTCAAGAGCCGCCTCCAGGTCGCCAGCCACAAGTACAAGAGCTCGGTGACTGCCGTCCTCGAGATCCTCAAGACCGAGGGCCTCCGCGGCATCTACGCCGGCCTCGGGCCCAAGCTCCTCCAGAGCGCGCTCACCGCCGCGTTCATGTTCGTCGCCCAGCGCCGCCTCTACGAGGTCGTCAAGAGCCTCATTGTCCAGATCCAGGCCCGCAAGGCCATCCCCATCGCCAAGGCCTAGGCCCTCGGTCAGGCGGGTGCTGTAGCATGCAACAACTAGGATAAGACCGGCTGTGTGCGGCTGTGTCGAGCAGTGTGGAGCGAGTGGGCCGGAGAAGTGAGGTGTAGATCGGTTGTTTGCACGCCTTGGGGGAGCGAGAGAACAATGCAGTCTTGAGAGCTTGCCAAGTCGCGGCCGAAGAACAATGCAGTCGCGACGTGGAGCAGCGGAATGCGGGACTCGAGCGCTGTGTGCGGAGCGCCGCGGCTGCTCTCCAGCATTGTTGACGCGTCACGGAGTTGCATAGCCGAGGCTTGGGTGTGGGGGAGCACGGTAGCGGAATGTGGTGGGCGCGATGGACCAAGAGACGCGGCCTGTGCTTGGCTGCGCGCGGTCGTGCCATCACCGCTAGAGATCTCGCTGCAGAGGGCTCGAGCTTGCCCACTCGGCCGACTGTTTGTCGTGTTCCCCAACGCAAGTGAGCTGGTGAACTGGTGAGCGGAGGCGTCCCACACGTCGCACTGTGATGTCCAATCAAGCGTAACCCATTCCCCTCCCATCCGTCACCTGTGCAACACAAACACACCGGGCGCCACCGCCCATCTTCCGGACCGAGCACATCGAGTCCGACACGGACAGCCGCGTGTGTCCCCGCACGGACCCCTTCTCCGAAGCTTGGCGCGTTGCAGTGGCCGGGATTCTGTCATCATCGTGCCACTACGCTAAGGATTGCTTCCGCCTCTTCCGACGAGGGGGATGTCACCTTGTGGCTTGTATCTAATCGCGGCTTGCTGATTACGATCATTCCCTGCCTCTTCACACTATCGCTTGCCGCATCTTGGGCGTGTTCTGTTCGGTTGCCAATTCTGGTGGTCTTGCATATGCACTATAGTACACGTCGTCATACAATCTTGCCTTGCCTCATGTCTTCTCGTCAAGCCTCAAGCTTGGTCTCTTGCCTTCCACTGTCCTCGTGAGTCCCAGCCTACGACTGCTCGTACTCCTGCTCCCCGTCGCCCACAGGGTTCGTGTGGATGCGGATCGCCTCCTCGACGAGACGCCAGAACGCGTCGCCCCCGTCCGGCAGCACGTCGTGCAGGTCCTTGGCCGCCTCGAGGCGCGCCACGACGACCGCAGTGCGTGCCTCGGGGTAGTGGCCGCCCGAGCCCCACGAAGGCCTGTCGGCGACCTCACGGCCCAGGCGCAGCCAGTCGTACCCGGCGGACTCGGTGTCGCCCGCCGGCGCCGAGCCCGAGAAGTCGGCCCACGCGCGCATGAGCTGCGCGCGCGCCTTGGCGCGGATCTTCTGCTCGAGCACGCTGCCGTCCGACTTCTTCGACTCGGTCGACTTGGTATCGGAGCTGGGGGAGGCGCTGCGGACATCGGTCTCGGGCTTGGTGTCAAGGCCCGACAGGAGGAGGGAGAGGGTGGCTGCGGGGTCCGGGGCGGAGATGTTGGCCTGGGGCGGGGTCACGGGCTCGTCGGCCTCGCGCGGCTCGGGGTCGGGCACGCCGGCGCCGTACTGCGCCCAGTAGTCGTCCTCGTCCGTGTGGTGCAGGTCGGCGTGCTCCGTGGGCGGCGTAAAGCCCGCCCAGTAGTCCTCCGGCGCGTCCTCGTACCCGGCGTACGAGACGTCCGAGGGGTCGTTGCGCCAGTCAAAGGCGCTGTTGCCGAGCTTGGCGCCAGAGTAGACCCATCCGCGGCCCTTGTCGCCGCCCTCGTGCTGGAACGAGACCTCGACGGCGCCGTCGCCGTGCTCGGGGGTGAGGAGGGTGTGTGCGATCGCCATTTCGCCGTCGTGTGCGTACTGCGTCTCTCCGATGGACAGGGAGCCCGCGAGCTGCTCGAGCGCGTCGGTCAGGGGGTGTGGACCGTCGTGGGACGGGAGGGGGGTGAGGTGTGCGTCGAGGTCGGCTTCGTCGGGGGGCAGAAAGGTGAGGCGCTCGAGAAAGGTGCGGGAGATGAGGTCGTGTGGGAGGGGTGGGGTGGGCGGGAGGAGGTGAGCGAGGATGCGGTCTCGGATCTCGAGTGGGAGAGGCGGGGGAGCGTCGATGGCCGCCATGGTTATAAAGATGAGGAGGGCGGGGATGCGCCGCTGTGCTGCAGGAGAGTGATGGATGATGGACCCGAATGGCCGTGGGCGTAGAGCTAGAGGACGGCGGATTATGGATTGTGGTTTGCCCGCACTGGCCCAACTGCAGTCGCAATCTCGGAAGGGAGGTATGGCGGTAAAAGGGGGCAGTTCCCAAGGGAGCCACGGGGACACGGGGGCAGCACGGGGGCTAGTGCGGCTCGGACGTGGGGCACCCTGGGGGTGCCTCGGAGCCAAGGACAAAAGGCCAATCACACACCTCCCAGTGCAAGCGACAAACGCTGATGCCGAGGGGCTCCTCCTCAAGATCAGAGGTACACAGGCGTCGCAAGTGCTCGACGTCCGACAAGTCCGCCTCGACGTCTGGACTGTGACCCCGGTCAGGTTGGTGACAGTGGGTACAGGTACTCATGTTCCTTGGGTGGGCTCGGCGTGCCTCGGCGTAGCGAAGTGTGCATTCGGACATAGCTACGGTGCAGTTACAGAAGGTTGGGCTGAGGCGGCGGCGTCGGCGCCAGCGCCGAGATGCTCACGTGATGCCACCGACAACCCGATATGTGATCCGGCTACATCACAACCGCTTCCAAGTGCAGCGACGGAAGCAGATAGGGCGCGGTGTCAACAAGGCTGGGCCGAGGAACGCCGGTCGAGACTGATTTCGAGGGGACGAGGTATGCAGTCCGTTCCCAGCTCTCCCTCATCGTCGTCTGCTCCGAGATCGCCAAGGGCCGGGGCGCCATCACCGCGCCAGCGCCCCCGGCATCGAGGACTCCGCGGTATGAGCTGGGCGACGAGACCGTGCCGTGCACGTCCCGCGCAAGCCAGGAGGCGTGGCGACTGGGGCTCGCAACCCGCAGGTGCGCGCCCCACACCGGATCTCTGCGCGGCCGTTTGCACAGCTGGACAGACGCGCTACCAGTCCCCCTTGTCGGACCGCGAAGCCTTCTTCGACTTCTGCCTCTCCTTCATGGAGCGACGCTTGCGTGCCTCGGCCTTCTGGAGCTCCTTGACGCGCTCGCGCTGCTCGTCGCTAGTCTGTCCGCGGATGAGGCTGCGTCCAGCCTGCGCAATGGTGGCGTGGAGGTTGTCGATGCAGATTGCGAGGTTCTTTGGGGCGCTGCGCGAGTTTTGTGACGAGAGGAGGAGGGAAGGGGCGTGGTAGTATGGCTGGTGCGTCAGTCGTGTAGCCTTCTGTGCCTTCGGGCGGGGTCGAATTGCGCCATGTCACACTTCCCATTCACACAATCCCGTGCACTCGTGTCCACTCTTTCCCCTCTTTCTCTCGATCCTCTCTCGATCTCTCTCACACACAATCCCTCTACCATCCCCAGTCCCCGGCTCACTCACCGACTGCTGCAGCGCGGGCACGAGGAAGGGCGGCAGCCACACGCCCCTGGCACGGAAGACGTCGAAGCGCACCACCGCCTTCGAGTTGGTCTTGTTCACGTGCTGTCCACCGGGCCCCGAGGAGCGCGCATACGAGACCTCATACGAGGTCTTGGGGACATCTTCGGGGACAAAGGTGTCAAGCCAGTCGCGAGCCAGAATGTGGTGCTCGTCGTCGACGAGCTCCTTGAGCGCCAGCAGCTCCGGTGGGGCGGGGCCGAGCCGGCGGGGAGAGGTGGAGAGATGCCGGAGATTGCGAGGCAGACGTGGGAGTGCGACTCGCGAGGCCAGCATGGTGGGTGTTGGGATCTGGGTGCTAGGTGCTGTGCACGACGGGGTGGGCGAGGAAGGTCGACGCGGTCGTGAGTAGTGGACTTTGCAAGTGGAGGTCCGACGATCCGACGGGCGTAAGTGCCACTCTCGCGTGGGTGTTTCGGGGTTGAGTAACGCCGCATATTTGAAATGGGATTGGCAAATCAAATTCTCTTTTGGGTGAGGTTTGGTGAGAGTCTAGTTGGCTGAGACGAGTTTGGCGGGGGATGTGCAGGCCTGCAGGGTGAGAAAGGAAGGCGTTTGCGGGTGACGTAGGAGGAGTTGGCCACCACCCCACGCCGGCCACGCCCACACCCACCCACCAAAACCATGAATATTGTGTCTCACCCCAGCCTGCACCCAGCTGCACCCAGGCTCTCGCCCCTCCTTACTATGTTAGTCGCGACGTCATCCGTGTTCCTTTTCGACCATCAACTCCGTCATCGACTGCTGTTGACCTCTCTCTTACCACCACCCACCATACTTCCTTCATCGTCATCATCCCTCCCACAGCTGCTAGACGCGCCCATCCACCTACCTCCACCACCTACAGTCACCGTACTCCGCGCCTCGATTGATTCACGCCTCGACGCCTTCGACGCGCGCGTCAACCTCGACGCGTAGTCAACCTCCGTCTGCAACCTCTTTCCCGAAAGCGAGCAAATCCTCCCCCCCCCCTTCCCCCTCCCCGTTTGCTAGCTCGTGGGCCGATCTGTGCATACGACACTGTACTCCAGGTCTGCCATTACCTTTGCCCTTTAAGGCCTCAATTCAATCCATTACAAGTGAGTAAGCCATCAAGCCCCAACACCTTCCCTCCCCTCCCATTTTTCGCCCACAGACCCAACTGTCAACAACCGTCGTCACGCGTCCTACCTCGTCATAGCCATCCACCTCGTTCCTCGCCAGACCTCGGCATCCTCATCTCCATCCTCTTCCTTGCCATCTACATGCATGGTACGAATGCTGACTCTTGCTACGCGCGACTCTGCGCCGTCCTGCTGCGCCGACCCGCTTATTCATCTCACATCCGTGTTCCCCCCTCAATCACCGCACCTGCCCACCCCAATTACCCGTTCACTTCACACTCCCCTCCCCCCCCCCGCACCTCCGACTCTGGTCCTTTCCAGACTGTACAAGGGCCGAAGAGTCCTGTGCATAGCTAGCAATCCGTCCTTGATCGGATAGCTACCATTCGTATCTGAGAACTCTGGCTCCCACGCCGTCCTTTCGCACACACGACCACTACCCCAGCGCTTCCCAGGGGAACACCCGTCCGGCTTCTTGTTCTTGCCACCCGCCGGCTCTGTAGCTTCTAGAGCACCCACACACCCTTGTCGCCCAAAATGACTGCCGTTGCTCAAGCCCCGGCGTCTGTGCCGACTGCGCCCTCCACCTCTGGTAAGCCACTTCGAAGGTGTGTTAAATCGCTGACAGGATCAGTGGACCCGGTGTCGCCCAAAAAGGAAGCGACGGCTGCGGACGAGGACAAGAAGACTGGTTCCGACAATGCAGCGGCTGGGCCTTCGACCGAGGTTAAGAAGGAAGATGAAGATACGAAGCGGGCGACGTCTTCGGACAAGGAAGGTGATGGAGGTGAGTACTGCGGAGGCCCGAACTTTGAGAGATGTTGTCTTGTTGGGTGGGTGGACATGGCATGGTGTCGTCACCGGGGCATATCCATGAGGTCATACCCTCGTAGCCTCGATATTGTTGCCATCTCGCACCCACCTCACCCCGGGCAACCCACCACCCATTACACCCACACCGCCAACATTCTACACTCGCCATATGCCATACCAAACATGCTCTCGGCGTCATCGCACACACACACCCCGCTCCAGACTCTCCCCTCCCCACTCTCCCTCTCTCTCTTCCCCCGCCCCGCCTCTACATTCATTCGTTCCGTCCGCATCTCCTCCATCGTTCTTTCATCTCTTCTCTCCATCCAAACTCAGTTGATCCTTTGCTGACACGCAATCTACATCCTCGTTAATCTCACTATCTCCTCCTTTATTACGCCCCCTCCCGCTCCACACGTCATCCCCCTCCCCTGTCCCCGTCCCCTTCCCAACAATCCACAGCCAAATCACCAAACGGTCCCGGCGGCGACACTTCCTCTCGTTTCGACCTCGAGCCCAACCCATTCGAGCAGTCATTCTCTCGCGGGTCCCACTCTCAGGACCGCACCACCCCTCCCAGAGGTGGCGACGCCACTAGCATCAAGCACAACGCGCTCCCGCCTCTCTCGTCGTTGACGAGTCCTGCGGCTGCAGACCCCACCCAGTTCCCTTGGCTCGCGGGACAGTCGCTACGATCTGGCCCCCTGAGCCCTGCTATGCTGGCTGGCCCAGCGCAGAGCAACCAGAACAACAACCAAAACAACCCTAATAACAACGGCAACCAGGCGTGGGGCCCATCGACGGAGAACGCAGCCACCAGTGAGGAGACTTTCGAGCCAGGCAACTTTAGGACCGGCTTCACGCCCGGCACGGGGTCGGGCTTTACGCCCGGATACAATGCGCTGCTCAATCCGGGCTTTGGCAACCTACCCATGCCCAGTCCGAACACGGCCGCTTTCCTCGCCAACATTGCATCTGTCACGAACGAGAACGGAGACCAGCAGGCTCCACCCGACCAACGCCAGCCTCAACCCCCCGCGGGCCTCCATCCCCCTCTTCAGCCCGGCGGCCCTCACGGCATGTCCCACCTCAACCCGGCCCACCAGTCCGCTGAGACCATTACCCCGGGTACTCTGAACGCCATCGCCAGCGACATGAACCGGCAGCAACCTCCCCCAGGAATGGCGCCCGCCTTCTACCCCGGTATGGCTCCGCAGCCAGGAATGGTGCCTGGCATGCCACCCGCCGACTATGCGCAGCAGAACGCCAATGCTGCCAGCCAGGCCGCTAACGGTCTCTTCCTCTTATCGCAGGCTCATCAGGAGCTGTCCAAGAGGGAGGAGGAGGCCAAGTCAACCCCGCCGATGTCGAAGCGCGGCGCTCCGCCAGGTGCTGGGGCGACCAAGGCGCCAGCAGGGCAAAAGCGCAAGGAGCCGGCGGGCAAGGGCAACGCGGCCAAGAAGAGCAAGAAGAGCCCCGAGATCGAGGCCTCTCCCGATGACTCGGACTCGGACTCGAAGAAGAGCGGAGGCGAGAAGAGGTCGCGCAACGAGACCGAGGAGGAGAAGCGCAAGAACTTCCTGGAGCGCAACCGTCAAGGTGAGTACAGTTGTGGGCAATCAGGCACCAGTGCTGACATTCAGCTGCTCTCAAGTGTCGCCAGCGCAAGAAGGCCTGGCTCAACGAGCTCCAGAACAAGGTCGAGACGCTCACCATGGACAACGAGCGACTGGTACACAATGTCCGAGGGCTCGAGGAGGAGGTCAATCGCCTCACGGCGATCCTCATGAACCATCGCGACTGCGGCATCGGCATGCCTCCCATGCAGCCTGCGTACGGCCGCCCTCTTCGCTAGCGCCCGCAGGTCGAATCGACTCGCGTGCGACCTCACTCTCATCCTCTTACCCTCGCTCCTACCACAGCAGTTGTCACTACCCAGCATCTACCCACCATCCACTGGACTCTAGTCTTCGCGGCCCGACTACCTCACTGCCGCCGCTTGCGTGGCTGGCCGGGTTACGGCTGGCCCCGCCCTACTCTTTCGCTTTCGCTCCCTCCTTGCCTCTCACGTCAGCTGAGACTGTGTCTAGCCTAGCCGCGCAGCGAGCTCCCATGTATCACAGAGACCGAATGCAGCCTATTCCCTTAGTTGTTGTGTCTTGAGGCGATACATCTATACATGCTAAGTGACAAGAACAATGCTACGTTGAGAATGGGGGAGGTGTGTCTGAGATGCCGTCTCGCCAGCGCGCGCGGTTCAGATGACGCGCACGGCGTATGCGATGCACACGAAGATGATGCCATCCTGATGTCAGCACCAGGTCGGCGAGTCGGCCCAAGCTTGACAAGGCTCACGTTCGAGAAGATCTCCTGGCACGCGGCGTCAGTGTCCTCCCAGTGGCACGCCATGTCGGCGCGCCCGGCCTGGCCGAGGTTCTCGGTGAACGTGGTCGTGACCTGGTGTTAGCACCCCGGTTGACACTGAGCTCCTCCCGCCGAGCCGAACAACGCCACGCCGCTCGTTGGACTCAGCGGCGGATCTCGTCGCAGCGTGGAGACCCCTAGTGTACAGCTACGCTCGGTCCGAAGGAGACTAAGCGCACCGCCATAGCAGGGGTCGGAACACGCCTCACACCTCGCTGACAAGGTAGCTGGCTCCCTGCTCCCATCGACGCCTCCACTCACAATGTACTTGAAGCCCTTGGGCTCAATCTCCAGCATGCGCGCCTTGACCTTCTACCCGTTAGCGCATGTGGGCTAGCGTGGGCAGCCCACTCTGCACCTCGTGGGGCCAGGGCGCACCAATCGACGCACCTCGCAAATGTCCTTCGAGTACTGGCTCATGCGGGCCTTGTCGTTGCCGTCCCACACGGCGTTGGCCAGCGTCTTGGCCAGGAGCTGGGGTCAGACCACACACACACGACGCACAGTGCGGACATAGGGCCGGAGCTGGTCGGCGTTGAACCTGGGGTCAGTGGCGGCGTGGCAGGGGCGTACTTGGGGCGCGGGGAGGCCGTGCGGAGCGGCGGGGAGAGGGCGCCGCCTGGCCGGGACATGGGCGGCGTGGCGTCTGGAGGGGGAGGAGGGGAGGTAAGGGAGTCGATGTGGGTGCGGAGAGAGCGCGAGTAGTACTCTCCAGCAGAGTCGGATGTTGATTTGGAGGTTGATGACGATGTGGAACTGGGGAGGCGCGATTTGATCGCGTCGAGGAACGGCATTGCAGCAAGGTAAGGTTGCGGGTTGGGTTGTATTTGGGCCCGGTAAAGAGAGGGCACTAGAGGAGAGGAACAGCCGGCTGCCATCAACACTCTTTTCCCGGGGTTCTCACCATCTCTCGTCCGTCTTCTCCTTCATCTCTCACTCATCATCACATACCTTGGTTTCTTGTTGAGAGAACAGTTGTCAACGACGGATAGTGCAACGAGCACGTTGGTCATCCTACAACACTTCACCACGAGGTTGATCACTATCAATTCAAATCTGACACAACACGACCTACCCACTCGTTCCCCCCACTCCCCCCCTTGCACTTCACCCTGCAAGCATCCATCCTCGCATTCTACATTCTCGCTTCCACGCGACCGTGCTCGCCCTCCTCCCCGGTACCCGGTACACCGTGCACGCCACCCAACACCGGCGCGTCCTTGCCGTCGTCAACTCGCGAGCTCGCAATCTAGCGCGTCCAGTCGCGCGCTTCAAGTCGTGTTTGTGAATTCATGTTCATGAACGACCCTTCGTGGAACCATCAGCAGCTCGTCCCCCGTCGCAACACACACGCACACTTGGTGCACCCTTCGCCCGTGCGCGCGCACTCGTACCCCTTTGCAACCTTCTCCGGCGCGGGCCTGTACGCCTCGTCACACCCCTCGGCACTCGCCCTCCAGGCCTGGTCGCTATCGTCGGGCAGCAACACATCTCCCTCCACCACCGTCCGGTCCTACAACTCGCACTCGCACTCTCACCACTCGTACTCGTACGCACACTCCACCGCCCACTCTCATTCCCACTCCCTCTCGGCCTCGAGCCTCCACCACCTTCCCTCCCCACCCCTCTCCACCTCCGCCATGCCCGACCCATGGACCGCTGAGCGCGTCTCGGACGCCGAAGACGACATGCACCCCTGGGGCCTGAACGGGACCGGCCTGCCCCCAGTCGGCATCCCTCCCAAGGCTCAACATCCCCCGCAACAAGCACCTCACTCGCCCAGGCAGCCCAACGGGCGCCCTCTCTCGCCCATGTCCAAAAAGCTCCTCGCGCCAGTCTCGCTCGAGGTCTGGGCCGCCGTCCTTGACAAGAGCAAGGGGCGTGACAAGATTCTCGTGCGTCACCCGCCCTCCCACACACAACTGACACCAGAAAACGATCCAGTACACCCTCAGGACGTACCTCTACGTCCTCGGCCTCATTGCCGGGGTGCGGCCGTTAACCAAGTTCTTTGCGGCAAACCAAAAGCGCGCCAAGGTCGCTACTGCGGGGTTGAGTCTGACGCGCAAGTGTTTGCTGCTCTTCAATCCCCTACGACCCATCGGCGCGCTGCTCTCTCCCGAGCCTACGAGCGCACGAGCATTCCTTGGGCATCTCGTCGACCTCGTTGGCGCCGTGGCCGACGACGTGTTCTGTCTCTCCAAGCTTGGCTTGGTGTCGAAGCGCAAAGGCATCATCGCCGACAACTGGGCCAAGTGAGCTTTACGGTCTTCGCCAGCTGACACGCAGCCGGGTATGGTTCTACTCGACGATCACGGGGCTCTACGGTCTGTGGCTCAAGCAGGGCACACGCCGCAGCGAGAATGAGAAGAAGGCCGACGACCTCCAGCGCAAGAAGTACCTCTGCGATCTCGTGTTTGTGTGTGAGTACTGGAGAACACACCACGCCGTCAGCCACGCTCACGCACAGCATATGACATCTTCAACCTGTCGTGGATGAAGGAGCCGGTGCAGTGCTGCGTTGGTCTCACTGCGGCCCTCATCTCGTGAGTGCTCGCCGTGTTGTGCACCGCGTGTTTGCGGCGTCCCGTTGCCGCGGGGTCACACGGCCTCGGCTATTGCCCTGCCGGTGGAGGCCCCAGCGCGGCCCCCGGTGACCGCAACGCGCTCGTGACTTTTCAGAGCTCCGCTAACACCAGCACGAGCCAGCTGTATCACAAGGACTACGTCGCGCTCTCCAAGCGGTGAGGCGCCGACGAGCAGTAATTTTCGATGTTGTGACGAGGGGCCGGCTGCGGCCGGCAAGGTTCGGACGACGACGCGACGATGCCCGGTTTCAGGACATGCCCGGTGAGCGAACCACCGGTGCCATAGATTAGCCATGTACATATCTCTACACGCTGTGGGACGATGCGAGAAGGGCGGGGCGGTCGACGAGGGAGGAGGCATCGCCGCCCTCCTCGGGGCGCCGAGGTGGGCTTCGGTGTTGGGTTCGTTGGGGATATCGGAGGTGGCCGACACGCTCTGGCCTACGCCGTGCGTCATTCCATTCCGCGCTGAGACAGGCGGGAGCTGAGCTCCATTGTGCCAAGCTGCTGCAGCGCACGGATGCTTGCTGTGGCGGTCGAGGATGCAGCAGATCGACATCCTCCTCCATCTGCTCGGCTCCCGCATCTGCTCGGTTCCCGCTCGTGCGTGAACGAGTCGACCCCGAGTCGCCGAGTGAGTCGGTATTCAACTCCTGAGGTTTGGCGTTTCATGCCTACTGACGTCGACGTTACTCACCACTTGCACTTCCGCATCCTCCAGCATCCTCACACCCAGCATGGCGGACATCGAGACGACGACCATCGGCGGCGCGCAGGGCCTGACTGTCCCCCGGATCATCAACGGCCTCTGGCAGCTCGCGGACAGGCACGGCGCGCTTGTCGACACCGAGACGGCCGCGGCGGCCGCGCAGGCGTACCTCGCCGCTGGGTTCGGCGCGTTTGACTGTGCTGATCGTGAGTGTCCGTGGGGAGGAGGGGCGTGGCAAGGGGAGGGGGATAGGCGGGAGGAGTGCGTTGGAGCGCGCGAGGTATGCGGCACAGGAGGGCGCTGAGGACGGCGCTGAGGACGGCGCTGAGGAGTGCGTGAGGGGAGTGCGTGAGGAGAGCGCGTGAGGAGTGTGTGTGGCGAAAGCGTGAGGCGGGGACAGCGACGGCCTGCGTGCGACACGCCCCCTGACGTGGGGAAGAGATGGGGCGAGGTGCGGTGCGGAACGGAGGAAAGAGGGGCGCGACGATGTGCGGGCCGAGATGCGGCGACCAGTCCTCCCATCGGGGAGCCGAGCCAGTGTCCGAGGCACAACACGGCTCGGTGATATGGGACGAGGGGGCGTCGAGACCGAGACGGTGGGGACGGGCAAGGGCATGCAGGCCCGCTGGCTACCATGCGCCCTCGGCGAGCCAAGGGCATGTGCCGAGCCGGCTTCAGCTGTGGCTTGGGCACTGCCCGGAAGAGATCATGGTAGATCCTCAGGGGGAAGTGGGGAGACCGCGCTGGGCCGACGGTGGTTGGAGACGTCAATGCGCAGGCGTGGCGCAGAGGAAGCGACTGGCGACAGTCGCACCGAGTTGACACTCGCCTTTGGCTGATCTCCGGCCCCTCAGCCTCTTGCCCCCTTCTCCTGTGGCTGGAGGGTGAAGCGGTGCAGTGTCGGGCGGAACAACCACCCCATTCTCACCTCGCCTGCTCCACATACCCTGCCGCTACGTCTCTGAAGGGGTCATCACTTCCGCAGCTACGAGCAGAAGCCGTCTTGGCGCCCTGCGCACTTCGAGGTGGTGCCGCGCTTCTGATGTCGGGCGCACCTGGGTGCCTCCGTCCATCGAGGCATCGGGGTCGCGATGAAGAGGGCAGGGCGCAATACAGGTAGTTAAGCGAGCAAGTACAGGTGGCTGGGCGCAATACAAGTGGCTAAGCGAACGAGGCTAAGGCAAGGGCCAGCTGGGAGGGCCGCACCGAAGCATGAGACCAAGCGCTGACAGCAGACTACGGCGTGAGTACCACGAACGGCACCCCTTGCTCTTCCCGTCCATCTCTCCCCAACACCCTCGCCGATGGTGTAACGCCGCCGTCCGCGATCTAGCGGCAATGTGCGAGCGGCCCGCCGACGCCACGGCCGCTGCGAGGGCAGGGTCGTCTTCGGATCTGCGGGCCGCGGTACGAGATCTGAGACACAAAGGCGTTTCATGCCTCGCACCAAGATCTGGCGTGACGCTCGCTTCCACTAGACCAGGTGGCGCAATCTGGCTGTGCTGTCGCACTCCATGCCAGCGCCGGGGTGTCAGCCACTCCGGAGGGCGAGCATGGCGAGGGGATGTCGGAGCCTCCGATCTTGAGAGGGTGTTGCCTTGAGAGGGCGTCCGGAGGCCCCTCACCATCCTGTGACGCCACCCGCGGTTGAGCTGCCGGCGGAAGAGGCGGATCTGGCGAGCGCGAGGCACTCGCCCATCATTCCAAGGCACCCGGCTGGAACTAGTGTCGCCATGTTGGTGCGGGTTAGTACGCGGCGCATGTGCGCCGCGCGGCTGCACGGCGGCTCACAATGCCATGCACCCGCGCCGCACTTAAGCATAAGGTGCGGCGTGCACGCCGCGCTTGCGTTCTGTCTCCGCGCCGCGACTGCGGACACACGGCGCTGCGCGCTGCGCCTACGGACCCTTCTCTAGCGCCGCGTCCTGCTCGCTTCCTGCCACCTGCCACCACGTCCCCACTCCATGCGTAGGCCACTCCATGCTCCTACGCCCCCACTCCCCCACCCACCCCCTCATCCCCCACCATCCCCCACCACAACTCTGTTGTGGCCATGCCCGACATCCCTGCCCGAATACCCCGACTCACCCGACCCGAAGACCGAGGCCCTGCCCGAGCCCAGTTCCTGCTGCGTTCCATCGTGGGATCGCATCCCCACCCAGCCCTGCAGATCGCGAGGGACCCAGCCGGAACTGGGTTGCTGCATGCCTGACCCAGCATACATGCCTGACCCAGGTTCACTAGAGGGACGCCCAGCATTCCTCCACTCGCCTGCCCTGGCTGGTCGTGGTGTGGTCTGGCCCAGACCCGCGTCAACTCTGGTTCGCGTCTGTCTCGCTGGCTCTCTGGGTGTCTGACCCTCTGTCCACTCGCGCTGTGATGCCCAAGCTAACGTGCCTTACGGCTCGCCTGGACTGTCTGGCTGACTCCAGCCTGCCGAGGAGGTCGTGGGCGCCGCGCGCGCCCCCGGCCTCGTTGCGCTTACGAAGTGGTGTCCAGAGCCCGGCGTGGCTGGTGCCACTGCCTGCGCCGAGGCCGTCGAGCGCGGGTGCGCGCGCATGCGTACCGATGCCATCGACCTATTGCAGTACCATGTGTGGAGGTACGACGAGGTGAAGTACATGTGAGTGGGCTGGGGCTGCTCGGTGATGCTTGGGGCTGCTGGGCGCTGAAGGCTGGGGCCGGCGGGGTCAGCCCGGCACTGGGTAAGGGTGTACAGGAGCAGGGGTGGAGCTTGGAGGACCGTCAACCATCTCCAGAAGCCGGCCTCTCCGCCTCACCATCCCGTGCCAGGCGTGGTCAATCTGCTGACAGCAGCGACAACCTCCACCACCTCGCCCTCCTCCAGGAGGCGGGTAAGATCAAGCACCTGGGTCTCACCAACGTGGACTTCCGCCACCTGCGCATGCTGCACAGCTCGGGGTTCCGCATCGCGACCAACCAGGTGTCCGTGAGCGTCCTGGACACGCGTGCGCGGCGCATGGGGGAGTGGGCCGAGACGCATGGCATCTCCCTGCTCGCGTACGGCACGCTGCTGGGCGGGTTCGTCTCGGACAAGTGGCTCAGCAAGCCGGAGCCCCAACACGACGACCTCTCGAACTGGAGCCTGAAGAAGTACAAGCGCTTCATCGACATTGCTGGTGAGGGCTGTTGTGGTCATGTTGCGTCAGATTGGTTAGAGCTTACCGCAGGTGGCTGGCAGGTGTTTCAGGCGCTTCTCGAGGCACTCGCCAAGATCGGGGTCAAGCACAACGTCCCCCTCTCTGCTGTGGCTACCCGCTACGTCTTGCAGCAGCCGGGTGTGGCGGCCGTAATTGTCGGCTCGCGCCTCGACGCAAGCAACATTGGCGCGAACAAGGCTGTCTTCTCGTTCTCTCTGGACGCCACGGACCTCGCGGCGATCTCTGCCGCGCAGGACGCACTTACCCCGCTCCCAGGCGACTGTGGCGACGAGTACCGCTACCCACCATTCCTGACGGCTAGCGGAGACCTCAGTCACCACCTTTCCGAGGGTGACGAGCGTGCAAAGCGCGAAGAGGTAGAGCGCACGGTGGCCGCAGATGGTCGTATCGAAGTCTCGTCGGGATCGCCATACGAGCCCATCGCGGTGAGTACCTGGCGTCAGTACCTGTCGCAAACATGTCAATTACACCTCGGTGTTGCACCGAGGTGGAGCGGGACCTGGCACCCAGCATTCCACGGTGGGCTCGCACGAGCTCGCTTGTCGCTAAGCCCAGGCCCCGCTTCACACGCAGGGCTCGCTTGCCCGCGGCCAGCCTCGCTAACGCCAGGGATACTGCCGCGGCGTGCGTACGGGCAACACCTTTGTCGTTGCGGGCACGACGACGCGCGCGCTGCCGTCTGGCCGGGGCCTAGTGGGCGGCGCGAGTTCCGCGGACCAGTCGACGCACGCCCTCGACATCATCGGGGGTGCGGTGCGCGCCCTCGGCGCCAGCCTGGCGGACGTCACGCGCACGCGTGTTCTTCTGTCGTCGGTCGAAGGGTGGGAGGACGTTGTGCGTGTCCACGGCGCAGTGTTTGGCCCGCACGGCTCGCGACCCGTCAACACTACAGTCGGGGGGATAACCTTTATCGGCGAGGGCATCCTCGTTGAGATCGAGGCTGAGGGCACGATCGTCTCTGGTCCGCGCCTCAGGCTGTGATACGCTGCGATGCGATGCAAGTTTTGTGTCGGTGTTGTTTTGACGACCGAGGTTTGGCAGGGTGGGTGCTTGGCAAGCATTGTTTGGTCGTGGCAGTCGTGTTTGTGGCATGACGTCGGGATTCAGGGGGATTCTCGAGATTACGGCACGTGTCTGTCTGGTCCTGATGCGCGCAGTATTCCCCGAGCACGCCACGGCACCGGCGCTCACCGGATCACCGTCTGGAAGCTTACCCGGGCCGGAAGCGCGGAAAATTGTCCAAGGAACAGCAGAGTGTTCCAACAATCTGCCTCAGGCTCGGCTTCAGGCATCACGTTGCGAGGGCAGTCGCCGATGACACGCTGGCCACATCCCTCTCGGGCAACCTCTCGGGCAAATGACGGAACATCTCTGCCAACCTCTCAACCGCATGGCATGCCCAGCCACGCTGCTCTGACCCACCCTTGCACAGGTTCCCCATGCTTCTGCGGCACATGCCGTACCTCTCCCACACATTGGGTGCCAGGGATGGCCATGGCAACATGCATCCTTTCCCTTGCGTCCCAGCAAACCCTCAACCATCGTGCTGACGCGCGACCACCGTCCCACAACCCCGTCCGCGTCCCAACCTGGCTTACCAGACTTTGCATGCACCATGTGGGTCACCTGTTGACCAGGGAGATGTTCCAGATGCCAGATCCATTTCTCAGATCTCTGAATCCGGGCCGTTGCCGAAGGCGGGTTCACGCCCAGGCACAGCAGACCGAGCCCGCGCGGCCCGTGGGCACACCGCCGTCGTTAGCGGACCCGCGACACCCGCCCCGGGCGGGCGGCCCAGTCGTGCCGTGATTGAGCACACCAGCCGATGGGAAGTGCAGGGCAACGCCGGCGATTCCCGAGCGAAGAGCCAACAGGCATTGCCACCCATTGTGTCACAGGATCAAGTTCTGGCTGTGGAACACTTTTTGTTCTCGGTAACGTCGGCGCAGTCTTCTCAATTCACCTAGTGCAGTAGGGCATTCTTTCACGGCATTCTTTCACACTTGGTATGCAGGGTTGCAATGCTACAATCACCGCATGGCGTGGTGGCGTCAGCGTGTCCCTCGGCACCGTCCCGCTCAGGACGGCAGAGGTGTTTCGGGTGAACGGCTCCTTCCGTGATCTCAACACATGGCCTGCTCCGATGAACGAGGGCCACGCCCTGTTTCAGCGCCTGGGTGGATGGGTGGATGGGAGCCAAGTTGCTCCGGTGCGGGAGATGGCACCCACAGCAGGACATTGACGACATGAGAGAGGTCGGTACCGTCGATCGGTGAGGTGGCGTCGCACGAACGCGTCCCTGACTAGAGCGGTCTTGGTGCCTCGCGGGCGTCAAGACTGCTTCGGACCTCGGGCCGTTGCGCGGGGTCGCTGTCGTCAAGCTTTAGGCATCAGGGCCAGGGTCGGCACCGCGAGACCAATGCTAGAGTTCGAAACGTGGCAGGCAGGCGCGCTAGTCTACGCGACTGCGCCGAAGCCTACCCACAGATGTTCTTCGGCGACTGCACTGATGCGCGCCGTCCGTCGTTTGGGGTTGCGCACAGCATCGTCAGCGAGCCACAAACGGTGCACCCGACGTGCCGTGGAATGGACAAGGTCACCTCATGGATGACGCACACACCCGCCCGGTTGGTTCGGAGCTTGGCTCTTGGGCCGAAGCCTGATGCATGTAGCCTCACAGTCACCAGCGCACGAGTTGGGTGTGGCGGGCTCCGAGTCCCGCTGGACCCTAGAGTAATGGACATGGCAGTCACCGCGGCTTCCCGGCTGATCAGCCGACCCCTTTTGAAAGTTTGGACAGTTGGCTGGAAGCAGGGTCCGGGGGTTCCCAGCACTTAAAATTGGTGCGTGGGGCGGAAATGGACTCGCTTGTGTAAGAGTGGGGGAGAGTGGAGGGTGACGAGAGGCGGTCTCTGTCGAACCCATTTGGCAATTCGTGGGCGAGTCTGGTCAGATCTCGGCACCGGGCAGGCAGGGTGGTGCGACCCAGGTGGGTATGCGGGCAGTGGTCGCGGGCCGTCACGGGTGACTAGTGATGGGAGATGGGAGGAGAGTGTCATCTGCGGTGTGTGACTGGTGGGCATTAAGGGCTGTGGCGGGCTACACCGAAAGGGCATGATGGTTAATGGGATAATGTACCAGGCGGATCTCACTTCAAACCCACGAGACCTCAAGGGAACCACGCGCCAGAGCAGTGCCCAGGGCACCAGAGCACAAGAAATGTGGTGTACGTCAGTGCATGGCGTCGAGGTGGGCGAGTCCCATGAGATCGAATGCCCCGAGAAGGAGGGAACTGAGAGCTGGGTTTAGGGCTAGGTAGGCCGAGAGCCGACAGATGCCGAACGACGGGTGGCAGGGCGATCCCAAGAGCGAAAAAGAACGTCGACGCCTTCTCCTCGTTCCCCCGGTCGCCCGGTCGCGACACACACGCACGGTTCAGGTACAATCAGGGCCCACTGGGTGTAGCAACATGGCAACAGAGAGACTTACCAGAACTACCAGAAAGATGCCGACCATTACCAAATGCTAGGGCCTGGGTGTTGAGGGACAGCCAAATGTCAGGAGAATCAGGAGGTTCCGACAGATTGATTGAATTGATTGAGCTGCGCGTGTGTACAAGTCCCTGGATCTGCGCTCGTCCCTTTTACGCAGCTTCCCCCACTCTGGACGTTTGATCAGCATGTGTGTCTGTCCATCAATCCCATTCCAAACCTACCGCATTCTGGGTGTAGGGGCAGCACTCCAACGGGCAAAGACATGTTGGTGGCGCGCGACATGAGCTGTGACGCTCATCGCAACACACGCGCACACAAGCATCTGCGTTCAATGTTGGATACTATGTGTATCTTCTGCAGCCGCGGCTCTCGGCTGATCCTTTGCTTCCGAGATACACGACAGTGAACTGTGAATTGAGATGGCGTATGCATAGAGGGATGACAGTGTGGCTGCGTGGCTTGCCCCATGATTGCCCAAGATTGCGGATGAGAGGAGAGAGATGAACAGGAGATGAGCAGAGATGATCTGGAACAGTCTGTCATGACTCATGGGGATGAATTGTCGTCTGATCGCCGTTCTGTCCGAAAACGCAATCGAACCAATAGATCAAACAGCATTCCGGTGAATGGGTCTGTGCGTGTCTGTGCGCGTCTGATGCAACCGTCCTTTGGCAGGTAAAGTGGGTCGAATGGATCAAAGGGACGCAAAGGACGTTCCTTTATCCTGGGAGTTTACCCTCTGCGCCTTCCTGCGCCCTCTACGCCCTCTGCGCCCTTTGCGCCCTATACGCCCGATACGCCCTCTGCACCTATGACACACGTCGATCCCCTTTCCCTACCGCGCATCCGCATTCCCTTGGCTTCATCACTCATGCAGTCACCCCCCCATGTACACTCCTCATCGGCTTCCGCCGCATCTGCTACCTCCGACTCGGCTATGCCCCCAACCTGCCCAACCCCTCTCGCACTCTCGCCCCCAAACCCTTCAGAACATCCCCAGCGACCAATGCGCGTGGACAGCGGGGCGAGGACGATACATATCAAGCAGCGGGATGGGAGCTTCTGGTTACTCTCGAGAACATTGCCTCGATCGTGCGAGTTGTCACCCACGCTCATCTCCCCCACTCTGAATGTTTACCCCCACTTGGGTTGTTGGCCGATAGGTTATCACCCAGCGTAACCATGGTTGTCACGGGTCCAATGAGACCCTTTGCTTGCGGCCGGGGCGGCATGGCGGGTTGAGGTGTGGGAGCCCGAATGGAGGGGAGGGAGATGATGAGACTCGGCGGTTCCGACGCTCCGGCCTCCGACGACATCGGATCCATGTCCGGTCATTTCCATGTCTCACTTGGGCAGAGAGCGACAGAGGGCGACAAGAGAGACGGCGAGCTGCGAGGTTGTGCGGAGAGAGTCGTGCCCGTACCTGTTATCCGCCGCCGGGTGCCGAAGCGCCGAGAGACAGCGACACAGAGGTAGTCGTCGATTTTACCCTGAGGGACGATGAACCCTTTAATCCTTAACCCTGTTCCCCGCGTTCCCTTGATTCCCTCGTTCCCTTATTTCCCTCGTTCCTTCCTTTTTCCTCACCCTGCGGATCTAAACCCTGAGAAGACATAATAGGCCTTGGCTGTTGCCCTGGTATGACCGCATTTTGGACCCTGGCCCGGTTGGACAGTCGTCGTACGCGTGCTGCGCCCTTTGGCCCTAGAGTCCTTCGAGCCCTCACTCAACCCCAGCACCTACACACCACTTCTCTCTGCCCTCTGCCCCTCCCCTCCCCTCGCAGTTGCCCGCAAGTGGATGGATGCAGATGTAGACGGTACGAGGCAAGACAAAGTTATGGATGCACTTGAACCTAGGTCTGGCTTGGCTGCAGAGCTGATGGCAACACAGAGTACTAGTCAGGTCCGTCAAAGGTTGACTGTACGCTATCCAAACTAAACTAGTAGTGTGTCGTTTGCTTCTCTCTTGGCTACCAACATCCATTACTATCAACTCCGACCACCCATTCCTCAACATCTCTCTCTCACTCTCCCTCCCTTGCTCTCTCTTCCCTTCTTGTCTCCCTCATTCCTCATACACGATCCATCTTTGGGACACTCTCCATCCCCCCTCCCTCTCGGCCCTTCCCCGCCTCCTCTGACACGTTCCACACGCCACAACGCCATCGGTCTGGCCACCTTCCTACATCCTCCAACCTCGCTCGCTCACTTCCCTTTCAACAACCCACCATCCACCAACCACCTCCCACGCCCAGCACGCCTTGCACGCTTGGATCTCTCTCCACCCCTCATCAACATCCCACATCCTTCTCGCACCACACCATTGCTCTAGCACACACACACATACGCACCCACCCACATACCCATTCCCCTCTCCTTCTCACCCAACAAGCCTCCTCGGGCGTGCCTCACGACTTGGCATCCCGCACGCTCGCTTGACGACACACGCTCGCTCCCCACCCGGACACCTTGCCCTCCTTGCTTGGTCCCATTGCATCTGCACGGCTGCAGCTGCCTGCTGTGCATTTGGACTTGGTTGGCCTGGCCAGGATCTACGACGGTCCCAAGGAGACGGAGAGTGCGCAGTTTGTGAGGGTGTATACCCCAGTCGAGGGTATCCCAGAGTCCGGCGGCTCTTGCACAGTCGAAACCCTTTGTGGGTCTCGGTTCTACCCAAACCCCCGATCCCTCTCCCCCCTTCCTCAACCCCCGCCCCCCCTCCCCTCCCCTCGAGCCTCGAGCCTCCCTCGCACCCGCCCTCGTGCACCCACTGCGCTCGCGCCGCTTGCTCGCTCTCTGCACTCTGGTTCTCTGGAGCTGTGGAAGCGCTGTCGAATCCCCCGGATCCCTCGTGCACTCGTGTCGCTCTCAATCCATCAAACCCCTTTCAGGCCCCTCATCCCCTCAACCTCTCAACCGCCGGCCTCCTAAATCCAACGTCACCACAGAACATCTCACCGTACAACCCCACACCAAACCCAATCCATCCCAACACCCCTCTCACCATCTTGGTTGATCTGTACCCCACCCTCCTCCACTGTTCTCTCCTTCCTCAGCACCCCTCACATCGCCCCCAGCATTCCGGTCCTACCTGAAGACCGGCCACCATCTCGCTGCAAACCAACGCCAAATCACGACGCGTCCCGGAGGACTCAAGGATCCAGGACAATAAGCTCAGCTTGGTGTGACGACGACAAGTTGGTTGCAACTGGGTTGGCTGCCTCATTCA
>JAMALN010000083.1:0-94534 GCA_023630115.1 Cutaneotrichosporon sp. PK4640 | reverse complement strand
GCGCTGTGCGTGAGCATCGTCTGCGCGGCCAACGACCCCGCCCTCCTTGGCGCGATCGAGGACAACGCCGCCGGCGCGGCCAAGAGCCCTTACGTGATCTGTGAGTTGAGCGCGGCCTGCGTTCTTTGGACGCGCCAAAATGGTGGCGCTATCAAGATAACGCCACCGCGCTCTGATAGGCGAGAACCATCACGCGGTGGCGCTCCCCTGACCATGTGACTGGCTGACACCAGCGATGAACCGCCTCGGAATCCCGGCGCTGCCGTCCATCGTCAACGGCGTGATTCTTGTCTCGTGCATCTCGACCGGCAACGCCTTCACGTTCACAGGCTCGCGCGCGCTCTACGGCCTCGCCCTCAAGAGCCAGGCGCCCAAGGTGTTTGCGCGCGTCAACCGCAACGGCGTGCCCTACATCGCCGTGCTCGTCACGCTCGCCTTCGGCTGCCTCTCGTACCTCTCCGTCTCGGCCGGCGCGGCCAAGGTCCTCAACTGGTGGATCTCGCTCGTCGGGTCCGCCCAGCTCGTGTCCTGGACCGCCATCGGCATCACGTGGTTCCGCTTCACCGCGGGCCTGAAGAAGCAGGGCATGTGGCCCCACATGCTGCCCCAGCGGGGCTACCTCCAGCCCCTGAGCGCGTACTGGCTCGTCATCTGGTCGCCGCTCGTCTTCATCTTCCAGGGATACTATGTGTTCCTGGACGGGTTTGACGGCGTGTCGTTTGTGTTTGCGTACGGGTCCATCTTCATCTTTGGCGGCATCTACATCGTCTCCAAGATCTACGACTACTGCATCAACAAGCGCCACAGGTGGGGCATCCCGCTCGAGGAGCTCGACTTTGTCACGGACATCAAGGAGATCGAACATCTCACCGCCGAGTCGGAGGCGGCAAGGGCGGCCCACAAGCAGGGCAAGGGACAGAAGGTGTCCGACTTCTTCTTCTAACCTCATGGGTCAAAGTTGTAGCATAGGATTACGCAGCAGATAAAGATACCATGTGCTGACACGCAGAGGCGCTCGACCGCTGACTCAGACACCATTACTGATCCTGCCTGCACTAGTTCTCCTGTCTACACATACATAATTCATGACAGTTGGCTTCTGATACTGACATCTGCGATGCTACAGGACTGTTTCCCTCCTACGATCACCATGCGGGCATTGTGAGGCAGTCATTCCCCAGAGCCACGGTCTCATCCTCACTAAAGTCCTCATTCCCCTCAAAGTACGGGCCGGGTTCGACGAAGTGAACAGTGGCTCGACTGTACTCCCGGGAATACCTCGCGCGGAGAGGTTTACTGGCTCCAACGATCGTGACAATCTGGGAGCGGCTCTGGGGAGTGGCAACGCGCACCCGTGTAGAAGCTCTAAAACTCAAGCGGAGCAACAATTGCTCGAGAGTCACAGAGCGGAGGATACGGCGCCTGGCGGAGGCGAGGACAATGGTCATGTTCTGCGCCCAGGGCTGCCTGTTTGGCGGGGAGCAGACGGGGCCGGTAGCGCACTGGACAACGAGGACGAGCTTCTGGACGCTCTCCAGGGTCGCGTGCGGGACGAGGTCGGGGATCTTCTCGAGCAGCTCGCCGGCTGTGCCCGAGCTGACCACCACCAGCGTCTTGGGGCGGAGAGGGGCGAGGGCTGAACACGGCCCAAAGTGCTGGCAGAGGGGCTTGGCGTGTCTCATGCCTGGGAAGAGGCGCAGTGTTTCCAGGTTCGGAAAGTCGACTGCGCCGCCGCACCCTTTGTGCGGGAGGACGTCGAGACGCGTCGTCATCATGCGATAGGTGCGGAGCGTGCTCAGCTGGGTGCTCGGGATGGGGCGAGGAGGGGTAGCAGGGAATGCGAGGGAAAGGGGGAGGCCCAGGGTCGCGTGTGGCGCCAGTGCGCGCTCGGCAATCATCTTCCAGGCCTTGCTGACACGGCAGACCTTGGCAAGGGCCGAGCGGGGAGCGTGCTCGAGGATGGCCATGGCGATCTCGGCGGGGAGGTTGCAGCCAAGGACTCCAGTGGGCGCCAGGCTTGGGCGATCGTGAGTGCCCTGCATTCCACGCGGCACGAAGTCGTGGGTCTGGGGGCGGAGGATGAGGGCCTGGTGTGAGCGACGGGAGGACGGAGGAGGTACCATTGGCGTGAGCTGGATGGAAGGATGGATGGTGAAGTGAGGTAGCAAAGCCAGGTGGCAAGTGGGTGAACGAAAGATGGGATGAGAAGAGATTGAAAAGGAGAGATAGGTGCGTAGAAGTTTATAAGCTGAGGCCGACTCACACCAGCATTGGAGTGACACGATGGCTGAACATTTTCGACTCCTTGCGCTGGTCGCCCATGGATTTGAGGCAACCCGCCACCGCGCCACCGCGCCACACGGCGATCCACCAGGGTTAGCAGGCACCATGACCATTCAACAATCAATAACAACACATGGGCGAGCACAGATTCATCCATTGAGATTCATCCATAGAGCATGGAGCCAGATCTACCACCGGCTGTTCGCCAAGAGCGGCGCGACCTCCTTCTTGGTGAATTCTTGCGCCGTGGCGAAATAGTGCTTGGGTTTAATGAAGCGCACCATGGTGTCAGAGTAGTGCCAGGCGTAATAGTACATTAGGAGCGTGTCCGTGGAGACGATGGTGAACCCAGACGCAGGCGGGCGGATAAGGGGCGTCGGATATGTAGTTCTGTATCTGTGAGCCCCCACGCGCCGCTCGACGGTTTGTACGCTCCACCGCCAAAAGGAGGAGGGGCGGCAGAGGCGCGGCGACGTATTGGCGATGACGATATCGACGTTTTGCGAGCAATGCCCCAATGGAAACTCCAAGCCCTCGGCCGTGGGGACTACCAGGACCAGCTTGGTTATGTGGATGGCGGAAAAAGTGGTGAGGACCTTGCCGAGATTATTCAGGGCCACTCCCGGGCCCCCATAAGAGACCACGACGACGGTCTGGGGCCGCAGCCCCATGAGTGCGGCGCACGGTTCCTTCGAGCGACCGCAGAAGTAGCCGTAGCCGTCGTTGGAGAAGAAGAGGCGGAGGACCTTGAGGTTGGGGAGGTTGGGGAGCTCGGGGACGTGCAGCTCGCCGCAATGCTGGTGAGGGAAGACGTCGAGAGTGGTGACCATGGAAGCGTGCTTCTGCAGAGTGTCCAGTTGAACGGGCGGAAAGGGGGCCAGCTGAGCCTCGCGGCGCTCGAACCAGCCCTCGGTCTCGACGAGGTCCCGCAGCTTGTATGGCGAGTAGTACGTGTACTTGCCCCGTTGTGAGGTGATTGGATAGCCGAGGGCAGCGTGCACCGCCAGCTGCCTGGTGGCGAGAGCAGACCAGGCGCTATTGACCCGGCGGACGGTACGGAGATCTGCACGCGAGACGTGCTCGAGAATCGCGGTGGCGAGCTCGGCAGGAAGCTGGCGCCCAAGACCGGTGGTGCGCTCTGGCCGTTTCCGGCGCACAAAAGACCTGAGCTTGCCTGCCAGGTGTTTGAGGGCCGCGCCCAGGCGATCCATATTCCAAGCAGTGGACGGGATGAGGTGAGGTGTGAGACGGGGGGGATGATATTGGGAGAGATTAAATAGATGCAGATTTACAGTAAGAGGGGTCGAGTGGAAAGGGGAGCACCGCATTCTCCTCTGTTTACACTTTGTGGCGTGGGTGGGGCCGCCTCGCCAGGACCGCTTGTACTCCCATTGTATTGGCTTGAATATACACACGACATGTGACCCTGCGGGTGGGGGTGAGGCCGTACGCGCCGTACATGGCAACTAATCTCCCCGCGGCCAGTCGAGGATGTACCCCCAACGTGAGGAGATGGGGTGACGCAGCGCCTCCACCTCCTCGTCGCTAAACTCCGTGGACGTCTTGAAGTATTCCATGGGGCGCACGCAAGACACGACATTCGCTGAAAATCGTGACTGGAGAAGCCTCCGCGACATTGCATTGCCGTCGACGACGGTCACACGGGTATCGGGCGGCGGGCGTTCGGTCACAGAGTGATAGGCCAGCCTCTGAGACAGCGGGGGAAGGGTACGTAGTACACGCCTGGTGGGCGCTGCGATGATGACGTCCACGTCAGTCGCCCACTTGGGGAGGTGGCCCAGACCAAGGGCGATGGGCACGACGAGGACGAGTTTCTCGATGCTCTCCAGCGTCTTGGGCGGAAGGATGGCGGGGATCCGCTTCATGAGGTTCGGGATCCTCTCGGAGTCGACAACCACCAGGGTCTTGGGCCTGAGGCACTCGAGGGCCGCGCAGCGAGCGCAGAGGAGGAAGCTGCCGGTCATGAAGATGCGCATGACCTCGAGGTTGGGCAGCTCGAGCGGGCGGCAGCAGCTGTGGGGGAACTGGCCGAGAGGCTCCTCCTGGCGGAGGTTGGCCGAGCACAAGCACCTGTGCGGGAACACGTCGAGGCGGGTGGTCCGGAGCTTGTGCTGGCGGAGGGTGGTGAGCTGGGCCTCCGGGACGCGGAGACGAGAGACCCTTGGGTCGCGCATGGACGTAGATGGCGTGGGTGGGACGCCGAGGGTTGCATGCGTTGCTAGGCGGCGGGTGGCGATGGCTTTCCATACCCGGTTGACGAGTCGCGCGGCCAGGAGGTCCCGTTTCGGGAGGTACTCGAAGACGAAGGTGGTGACCTCTGGGGGGAGGCTGTCGACACCGGTAGCTGGGGATGCACCGGGAATGAACGTGCACATGGTAGGGGGGTTCATTGGGGATGGAGATAAGGAGGAAGGTGGGGGGTTGAGAAACACAATGGGAGTGAGGGAGGAAATCTACACAGAGCTTGGCGGTTGACTGGATTCCGTAGTTGGCCTCGCTCGGTGCGGCCATACGCGGCCAATGCATGTGGCACCCTCGTGAACGGTCTAATCAGATGCTCTGTTTATGATGAGCCGTGGTGCGCGTGGTGCCATGGTGGGAGATTGAATGAATATTGTAAAAGGCTAAGATGAGTGGAGACACATTTGGTGGCTGACGTTTGACATGAAACTGGTGCATTTCTAAAGGTACAAAGGTATGCGGCCGTCGACCAAGTTCTGCATCTAACGCGTCGTGGGGGGGCACAGAGCCGCGGTCTCCTCGCCACTGAACCACGTCGCCGTCTGGAAGTAGTTGACGGGCCGAATCCAGTCCACTTGCCCCGGCCGACTCTGCATGAGGCGATCCAGCTCCCACGACCGGTTCTCCGCCACCACAGTGACCCGAATCGCCATGGGCGGCGGCCACAGCGTCGAGCCGCGCGCCCTCGCACGCTTTGGGATAGGCGAGAGGACACGCCCAGCCGGAGCCGCGATGACGAGGTGGACGTCCGTCGCCCACGGCTTGAGTTCCTCCATCCCTTCCGCGGCGGGGACGACTAGCACGAGCTTCGAAATGCTATCCAGCGTCTGGAGGGGCACGATGTGAGGGATGATGCGCATAAGCTCGGGCACGTGGCTGTGGGGCCAGACGACGACCAGAGTTTCGGGACGGAGCGAGTCGAGGGCCGCACAATGGTCGCAGTGGAGAAGGAGGTCGCGCGCGCCCGTGTAGAAGATGCGAAGGACGGAGAGGTTCGGCAGGTCCACCGGGGGGCAGCACGTGTGTGGGGCGCTGGGCGGGACGATATTGTTCCCCGTGCAGCAGAGGCACTTGTGGGCGAAGACGTCGAGGTGCGTCGTGACGGTCTTGTGCTGGTTGATGGTGGCGAGCTGGAAGTCGGGCACCGGGGGGATGGGGACCACCCCAAACGAGCGGTCGGCCTTGGTGGGCGGGATGCCTAGGACTGTGTGTGTCGCGAGTAGGCGGGTGGCGACGGCGGACCAGGCGTGGTTGATAAGGCGCGCCGCCCGGAGGTTCTGCTTTGGGAAGTCCTTTAGGATGATGGTGGCGATCTCGGGGGGTAAACTGCCGGCGCCCAGGGCCGGGATGGGGGGAGAGATGGGTGTGTTGGAGGGCATGGTGGGAGGCTGCGTGGGTAAAGTGGAGTGGAAGGAAGGTAGAGGTGGATGTGCGAGATGAGAGAGAGAGGGAAGAAACAAACAGAGACCTCGACCTGTTTTGTATGATTGTATCACAAATTGGGTGAGTGGATGACGAGGGTGGCGAACCGTCACACTGACGCGGCTGGTTTCAAGAATATCATCAAGTGCATGCACGACTTACAACTCTCCGTCTAGTTCACAAGTACGGCCTCGACCTCGGTCCAGAAGCCCCGCTCCTCCTCGCCGAGCACGTACGGCGCGGTGAAGCGGCGCACGTCGTCCGCGCCCGCGCCCTCGGTGCGGAGGCGGTGCAGGACGCCGGCGATGCGGCGCGCCGTGGGTGGCGGCACGCCAAAATCATGGTCGAGCTCGAGGCTGCGCTCCTCGCTCCCCTCCCTCCCCTTGCGGGGACTCTCCCTCCCCTCGCTGACGCTGACCCACCCCGCCGCGCTCTCCTCGTCGCTGCCGTCGTCCCCGTCCCCCGCCACCGCGCGCACCCACCACACCTTCAGCGCGAGGAGGACTGCGCGTAGGCCGGCCTCGTCCGCCCCCGCGGCGCCCGTGCGCCGGTCCGCGACGCGGCCCTTGGGGTCGATCACGGCGGACCAGCCGACCTCGCGCGCCGCCCAGGCCGCGTACACCTCCGCCGTGGCGCGCAGGGCGGCCGCGCCCGTCGTGCGCGTGCCCGAGCGCGGGTCGGGCCGCGGGGTGGGGGGCACGACGCGCGGGGAGCGCGGATACGTGCTGCGGGCGTAGGTGCGGGACGCGAGCTGGCGCAGGCTTCTGAGCGACTCGGGGGAGGCGTGCGGCGCCGTGGGGGAGAAGTAGGAGCCGCTGGCAGAGCGGGGGATGTTGCCCGGCGTCGGGGCTAGGCGCGGGGCCAGCTCGGCGCGGGAGAGGGCCGTGGAGGCGACGGCGAAGAGGAGGTCGGACTTGCGGCGCGCGCGCTCGTGGCCCGGTAGGTTGGCAGCGGAGAGCAGGGACAGCGCGAGCTTGTACCCCTTCCCTGCGGCCGCGAGCTCGTTCCACTGCGCCTGGGTGGGCGGGAGAGGTGTGTCGAGCAAGCCGGGGGACTTGGGGAAGCCCGAGGCGCGGACGAGGCGGGGGCGCATGGACTGGCGCGCGGGGTTGAGTGGGGAGAGTGCCGGCTGTGGGTTGAGTGGGCTCAGGGGGAGGATGGGGCGCGGCGGACGCTGCGCAAGTTTCAGAGGCGGTGGCGGCGGGGCGCGCTTGCGCGGTGACGTGACCGATGCGGGGTCGGGTATCGCGGGAGCGAGGCTGTCGTCCTCCTCGGGCTCCTCTGGGATGGGTGGCGAGCCGGTGGTGGAGGAAGACCACGAGCCAGAGCTCAAGCTTAACCCGGGCGTGGGATCGGGCGGCGAGAACTCGGCCGACAGGGGCGTCGCGAGCGTGGCCGAGATAGGCGAGGTGGCGAACGTGCTGCTGCGCGCGCTCAGCACGCCGGGTGTCGGTGGTGGTGGATCTCTCCCCAGAGAGGCCGCGTACATGACGCGCACGTCAGCGAGGAGCTTGACCGCCTCGGCGGCCTGTTCGGCGGCAGCAGCGCCTCGGCTCCCGCGCAGGCGCTGGGCCAGCTCGCGGGTCTGGGAGGCGAGCGTGGACACCTCCGACAGCAGGTCGTCCCAGCTCACCTCCTCCCAGAGGGAGTAGAATGCCAGGCGGTGGGCGGCGATGCGAGCGCCGACGAGCTGGATGTGGGTGAAGAGCGCAGGCGCGCGCGCGAGGGTGGCCATGTTGGCTGCGTGTGCGAGCGCGTGGTCGGCGAGCTCAGCGTGCGGCTCGGCCGCCTCGGGGTCCGAGAGCGTCGACACGGCCGCGGCGGCCTCGGCGAGCGCGAGAAAGGTCGCGGCGAGCGCAGGCGCCTCGAGCTCAAAGTCGGCTTTGGAGAGCGCGGATGCACGGTCCATGCGCTCCGCGGCGACGTCCTCGAATGCGTCGAGGGCTGCGGAGGCTGCTTCGCCCGCTTCGGATCCCAGATCGTCTCCGGGCTTTCTGAGAAGCGAGGACAGGCGCGCACAGATCGCCGCGCGGACCTCGAGCGCCGGCCCGTCGCCGGCTGCGAGCGCTCGGGCAGCGCGGAGGTGCGCGACCGCCTCGGTGGGCCGGCAGTGCGTGGAGAGGTGGTAGAGGACGGTGGCTAGGCGGAGCGCGGCCCACCCTCCGGGCTGCTGGGCAAGTGCCGCCTCGAAGAGCCCAGCGGCGGCGCGGAGGTGCCGCTCGGCGCCGGGGCCGGCGTGCCCGAGCGCCTGGGATCGCGCCTCGTGCGCAATAGCGGCTGGTGTCAGCGACGAGGGTGGGGCGACTCACCCTCCATGCAGGATGGGTAGTCTCTGCGGCCCGTGCGTATGCGGGGGCTCGGCGGCGTCGGCGCCTTGCTCTTCGTGCGCGTTCTCGTCGGGCGCGGCGTGGGCGAGTGCATGGGGGAGCCGAGGGGTTGTGGTGGATGCGGGGTGGTTGGGCTGAGGCTGGGGCTGAGGCTGGGGGTTGGGTCGTCGCGGCTTTGTGTAGGTGTGAGAGAGTAGTCGCTCGCGAAGAGGGACGAGGAGCGGGACATGTCCATGTTGCTTCTCGGCTTCGGGGTGGTGGTGGTGGGGAATGGGGATCTCGGTGGGAGCAGTGCGTGTGTGTAACTGCTTCGCAGCGATGTGGTCCGATGTCAAGACGCGCAGCGATCAGTGGGCGCCGCTTCAACGCTTCAACGTCGGGAGCGAGGGAGGCGGGCGGGTGGCGGTGGCTGGGCTCGGGCGGATGCCGCGGCAAACATCGCGCGCGTAGATGGCGTAGATGGCGTGCAGATGTCGCGGATGTGCGTGTGTCAGCGGCGTGGAGCACAGCAGCGCGCGAAGAGGTGTGGGTGGGGAAGAGTGGTGATGTCAGAGATGGAGAAGAGAAGAGTGGTGAGACAAGATGCAAGACAGACATGGAAGCCCACGTCGGTGGCGTACTCTATGCAAGCCATCCTCAGCTGCGCTCTCCGGCATCTCCGTCACGCCCATCCACAATCCCCACGATCCCCTCTGTCTGCCACCCCCTCGGAGATCCGATGAGGGAGACATGCGCGTCACTCCACTCGACGCGATGCATGCTGCGCCGGCTGCCTGCGCGCCCGCCCACCTTCTGCCGGGGGGGGGGGCCGGAGGAGGCTGGGAGCTGGGGAGGATGAGCAATAGCGGAATGTGGGTGGGCACATTCCGGGGCCTTGACGCCCAGGCTCTCGTGTCCCTGGCGCTCGCAGCTCCGAGTCAACGGTCCCCCACGACCGGCTGGGATCCTCTTCGGCTCACCGGTCGGACGATATTAATGGATCGGAGCTCGCGACCACTGCACCCATGCTCGCTACCTCCTCGGGGATCGCGGGATCGGGGGCAGTGGGCTGTCGTGAGGCAATTAAGGCCATTTAGCAGCTTAGCAGGAGCGTGTTTGGTTCCCGCGCCTACCCAGTGGCCATGTTGCCACCTGCAAGCCTAATTACCACGTGTACGCCCGAGCCCCGCACTGACGCCCTCGTTGCTGTTGACGCGGTACGCGTACAGTGTATGCTATCTGTTGCTACATCATCGCTCGATCGCTCACCATGGCCGCCGCCGTCCAGTCCTCGACAAACCTCTTCCGGCGGCTGGCTTGGAGCGCCAACGTGCCCCTCGAGATCCGGCTGGCCGACGCGTCCGGGCCAGTGGATCGGTACTTTGTGAGTCGGCCACGCCATGGCGATGCGGATGCGGGGAGGGAAGGAGGGGAGGGGAGGGGGAGGGGGAAGGGAGAGAGAGGGAAGGGGAAGTACTGAGCGGACTGGTGCAAGGAGATGCGCCGCAGAGACGAGATACGGGGCAGCTGCTCGCTCTCGACGGCCCTAGTGGGCCATCTCGCCTTGCGCCGTCGTCGACCTACCCCTCCGCCCTGCTTGGCGGTCTCCCCTCGGCACCTCACACCCTCCATCGCCTGCCTGCCTGTCAACCTCACGCGGCCTGCGCCCTCGCTTTCTCAGTGCGGCGCTAACCCCAGATCCAAGCCCCGCGGTACACCTATCTCGCCCTCCTCCTCCCCACGATCCGGGAACACCTCGTCGAGCTCGCGCTCGACGACGACGCGCTCGCGCGCACCTCGGAATCCGAGTGGTGGTTCGAGCTCGATGCCGCCGACTCCCCCTTCGCAGGCGACGCCGTGCGCTGGCACTGGCCCCTCGACCTCGTGGACCTGTGCGCCGCCATGCTCGCGCCCGTGCCGCCGGCGCAGTCGCTCAACACGTCCACCTCGCCGCCGTCCCTCGTCCCGTCTGGCGAGGCGACACAACCGCTCCGCCTCGTCCTCCACCTGTCCGGCGCGCCCGCCGACAAGCTCGCGATCCCGCCCACCCTCGACGCCGTCAAGACGCACTTTGTGAGCCAGGTCAAGGAGGCCGACTTTGTGCGCTGGGGCAACACGAAGCGCGTGACGGGCCTGCGCCGCGCCGACCTCGAGGCCGGGTGGGACGGCGTCGCGGCCGGCGACTACGACCTGCACGCGCGCATGGCCGGGCGGATCGTGCCCCTCCCGATCCCGAGTACGCCGCCCACCTCCCCGCAGCCGCAGGAGAAGATCGACAGCGCGTACGCCGCCCGCTCCCTCCCCATCAAGATCTACCTGCCCGACGGCGCGCCCGCCATACAGTGCCCCATCGCGCCGCTGACCGACGGCAAGCCCACCACCCTCCTGCAGATGCTGAGGGGGAGCCTGCCGCTGCTGTTCGAGAGCGAGTACAAGGCGGCGCAGCCGATCGCGCAGGGCATCCTCCTCCCGCCCGACGCGGACGTTGCGTGGCTCGCGGCCTGCATGGCCGGCGCAGACGGGTGGCTGCGCATCGGTATCCGTCTCGTCGCAGAGTAGGAGTAGTGTACATTAATGTAATACATGTCTAGCTAGGTGCCCTCGGTGAAGAGGCCGGCGGGCAGGTCGAACCAGTTGTGCAGGTCGCCGAGGAGTGGCTGCACGGCCCACGCGGGGAGGTGGCTGAGGTTCACGTCCGGCGGGGAGACGTACGGCGTCGCCTCGCCATTCGCGCCGACGGCAGAGTACGCCGTGCGGCGCAGGTCGAGGAGGACGTGGATCGCGTCCGGGAGCGACGGGTTGGCCTCGGCGTCGTACACGCTCCCGGCGGCCCACTTGCGCTTGGCGCGCTCGAGGAGCTTGGTGTATTGGTCTGGCATCAGCACGAGCGTAGCAAGAGCGGGGACTACTCACTGGCCAAGCTCCAGAACGGCGCTTGCTCCTTTAGCGCTGCGACAATCTCCTCAAACTCGCGGCACGGCGCGTCGCGGTGCGCCAAGAAGTCGTTGACGAAGAGCACGCGTGCGGCGACCCACGTGCTCCAAATGAACAGCGGCGAGCTGGCGGTCTTGAACCCGATCTCGCGCGCGGCGGCGCACAGCTGCGCGAGCGCGCGCGCGCTCGACAGGCAGATGTCGCCGTACGGCTGCGCCGGGGTGCCGTTGCTGAGCGCAGGGTACGCGTAGTACGCGTTGAGCTTGAGCAGAGTCGCGTGGTAGATTGCTTGCTGGGGGTTAGCGAAGGCCGCAGGTTGAGTTTGCAGGTGAAGGTGAGGGGAACTCACAATCACCAGGCCCATGCTCCCGGCCTCGAGGTGCGGGAGGGCGCCGAACCAGCGCCGCGCCGCCGAGGTGAGGGTCATGGTCATGTCCTTGCGGTGCTCGACTTCGCGCGCGTCGTTCGGCTCCACGGTGCGCGTCTGGAGCGTGTGCGCGCGCCCGAGGAGGTCGAGCGCCTCGACGAGGTACGCCATCGGGCTGAGTTGGGCGGGGTCGGGCACGATGTCCCGGTGCAGGACGGGCTTGAAGAGGGGCGTCGTTTGCCATTCCTGCTGTCAGCCCCACCCTGTGCTTGCCAGTAGCCACTCCGTGGCCTCTGGGCGCTCGCGCGCTCGCGACTCACACTCCCCGCCCACAGCTCGTCGCTGCACGGCAGGCGCCGCTTGATCTCAAAGTCCGGGAGGGCAAAGTCCCACCCTGTGGACACGCAGGCATACCGGTCGAGGCAGAAGATGAGCCAGAACAGCCGCCGGCGCGCCTCGTCCTCGCCCCAGTCTGCGGGCGGGGGGATGATGCTCGTCCGGCTGAGGCTGTGTGCGGGGACCTTGCCGCTGCGCTCGTCTTCGGTAATGAGCCCAAGGTGGACGGCGGAGCGGGTCAGCAGGGCGAGGATACCCCAGGACGAGGGGCCCTGCTCGCTCCCGATCAGATCCAAGGCGAGGAGGGCGAGGGCTTGCACGGACGAGATGGAGGTGCTCTCGATGGCGTGGGAGATGACGTGGGACTTGGCCGCCTTCCGGAGCTGCTGTTTCGTCGAGGCGATGCGAGGGTCCGAAGACAGGCGGAGGGTGACCACCACGATCGCGTACACCGTGATGTTCCAGGGCGGGTTGAAGGTCTGCGGGCGGATGATGGGGGCCCAGGGCGCGATCGTGGAGAAGTAGAGGGCGATGAGGTCGCGCACAATCTCGTCGGCCGGGAGGAGGTGCGGGTCGAGGAAGGAGGTGGTGCTCCCCGCGCCGGGGGACGCGTGCGTCCCGAAGCTGCCGAGGTCGAGGGGCATGTCGGGGGATATCATCGGCGTGGGGTTGGGAAAGGGGAGGGGGGTGCTGAGAAACGCCGGGCCCGACTGCCACTGCGAGGGCGAGCGGGTGGGCTGGGGCGGGGGTTGGGGTTGGGGCTGGGAGGGCTGGGCGAGGGAGGCGAAGCGCGCCTCGTGCTCCGCCAGCATGGCCTCCTGCGCGGCCACGCGCTCCTCGAGCTGCTCGATGCGCTTCGTCATGTCCGTCCCCGTGCCCGGCCGCAGCCCCGGCTTGAGCTTGACGGGGTACACGCACTCGTCGGGGTTCTTGGCGCAGTTGTCGCACGTCGGCTTGGTCGAGTCGCACTCTGGCATCAGTACTCTACCCCTCCAAGAGGGACGCACTGATCTTGCGCGCGCGGCACGGGGTACACGTGATGGCGAGGGGGCGGTCTTCCGCACTGCCCTCGCGCTTCCGCTTGTTGGGCTCGAGGTGGCGCGGGCCGGCGAGGTGCGCGACCTGCGCGTGGGTCGGCGCGGGCGGGGGGTCGCCCCAGCGTCCCATGTCGATTAGATGTGAGAAGGTGGGCAGCGATAAGATCAGGCGATCAGAAAAGGCGATGTTATCGGCGAGCGGAGAGCGGAGAGGTGATGGTGGAATGGAGGAAGGTGGTCTCGGACTAGTGTTGTGCCGATCGCAATTACGATCGGCATTGTTTCACTCCGTACTGAATTGGACTGAATCCACGTGCAGTCAATCCACGTGGATTTGGTTCCGCCAAGGACGAGGGGGGTAGAGTGGGGCAGCGAAAGACCGGTCAGGTCCCAGTGATCGACAACGAGACATGGCCGCGCTCTCCGGAGCGCTGTGAGTGAACCGCGTCAAGGTGAGCGCTCCGCACCATGGGACAGATTACGAACGGATCGAGATAAAAAAGTTTGTGGACGCCGACTCGAGCGGGTTGCGGGTGGACGATGCGGAAGCCCGGAAACCCTCCGACTCCGTCTTAGATCAGCACACGTTGCGTGCTCATCACACCACCAGACCAGTCCATGGCCCATGGCCCCACCCAGGTCGTTGCAAGATTCTGCATGCCATGCCCGATGCTGTTGCCGTACACAGTAGCTACTACACTAGTCGTACACTCTCTTCACCTTCGTACACTCTCGTAAAGTCGTCAATGCGACGCGCTTGCGCACGTCACGATGCCATCGCCTCGGGCGGGATGGGGAGGAACTGCCCGATGATGACGGAGGGGAGGTCGAACACGTCGCGGCGGATGGTGAAGCACGCGGCGCACGGCACCTTCTTGCTCTCGTTCTCCAGGGTGGTGGCCTGGAAGAAGTTTTGGGTCGTGTTCTCGAACGCGTGCTCGGCAAAGTTCTCCCAGTACTCGATCGTGCCAGCCTTGTTGAATAGCTGGTAGATGCAGGTGCGGTTGCGCACAATCTCCTCCTCCTTCTTGCCGACGAGCTGGCAGAACTCGGGGGACACGCACACAATCTCGCCGGTGCGGCGCCACACGGCGGTGGGCGTCGCCGAGTACGAGATGAGCTTCTCGAGCTCGATGAGGGTGCGCTGGAAGGAGCGCTCGAGGAAGATCTCGTCGTCCTCGCTCATCGGCATCTGGAGGGCGATGAGGGAGGGGCGGAAGGCCGCGAGGGCACGCACGACACGCAGAATGTCGTTCTTCTCGAAGTTCTGCGTGAGGTACTGCATGAGGATGTGGTAGCCCTCGGTGTAGTCGTAGGGCTTGACCACGTTGCGGTACACGTCCTCGGGGGTCATCTTGCGCGGCTTGGTCTCGATGTCGATGTGGGGGATCGCGCCCATCTCGTCGTTGCCCGACCACGTCCCGGGGAACATGGTGGTCGGCGAGAGGTCGGCGCCGAGCGTCTGCTGCAACCCCGAGTCGTTGTTGCCGAGGAAGTCGGTGACGCTTGGGGGGTGCGATGCGTTGGCCGGGTCAGGCAACCCGAGGTTGGACCAGACGGTGGGCGTCGACGCGTCGGTCGTGTTCCCCAAGTCGCCTAGTGGGAACGAGGGGGACAGCGAGCCGAACATGGAGTCGAACATCTCGTACTCGAGGTTGGCGGCTGCAGACGCAGTAAAGTCTAGGGTCAGCGACGCTCGATGACGGCGACGATCACGCGACCCAAGCAGCATGCGCGCCACAGGGTCAAGCGAGTCTGTGCCCGTGACTCACTGAATGGGTTGTTGTCCTGGGCCGACCAGTCCAGAGTCTGCGGCGCAGTCTGGACCTCGGGCAGTGGCGCCGTGAGCCAGATGTTGTCGGGCACACGGACGGGGTCCATGTTGGGAGGGGGCACGACGACCCCGGGGAGCATGGACACGGGAACATGCGGGAAGCTGTTGCCGTGGTTGGGGGGCGAGGTGGAGTGGAAGGACGGCGGCGCGGCGGGCGGTGCGGCGGCGGGCTGCGCAGCTGGTGCGGCGGCGGCGGCAGCGGCGGTTGGGCGGGCTGGTGTAAGCGGTGGTCGTGCACACAAAGGCCGTGCGGGCGCGCGGTGGCGCCGACGGGCAAACTACTCACCCCGCTCGTCGCCCTCCATGAGGTACTTTGCCTTCTTGCGCACACCCTCGACGCACTGGTCTCCGATGCCCTTCTTCATGCAGCGGTTACATGGGCGGCCTGGGATCAGCAAAATCCGGGCCGGAGGGAAGCACAGCGTAGCCGTGCATCCGGCATGCAGCCGGGCCTACTCACTCTCGTCACAGGTGAGGTGAGACTTCTGGCAGGCGAGGCAGGCCTTTGCGACCTTTTTGCGGGTGGGCTTGCCGTCTGCGTTGCGCTTGGTGTCGCCCTTGCGTGGGGGCGACTTGCGGACTGGGCCAACGTTGGAGGTCTGGTTGGCGGTGGAGGTGGGGGAAGACGAGGATTCAGACTCGGACTTGGACTGCTTGCGCGCTTGGGCGGCGGTTGTGCCGGAGGGGGCGCTCCAAGAGCCCTGTCTGGCTGCCATTGCGTCGGTCATGCCTTTCGGCGATGTGGATGATGTGTAGTTGATGCGTGTTGGCTGATGGCAAGCTGGGTGAATGGGTCGGAGAGGACGAGGAGGAGCACCGAAGTGAGGGGGAGGAGGAGGACGAGCGGTGATGGAGAGAATGGTGGAGGAAGGTGGTGGGTGGGCTTAAACCTCGGGTCTACTCGGCAAAAGGGCGGGCTCTCTTAGGCCGCGGTTGATTTACTGCAAAAATAGATGGTCCACTCGGCTCCGCGGTTGATTCGAAGTGGTCGCACTGCGGGGGTAGAGTGGGTGATGGTTGGTGGAGTGCGGGGTATGTGGCGCCAATCACTCAATGTCGCGGTGGCTTAAATCGGCCTTTTGATGTGTTGTGCACTCGTCGACGACGTCGGCGATGGCGATGGGGATACTCGACGAGGGGGGTCGAGTAGACAGGCGACGAACACTCTAGATAAGAGCGTCGAGGATCTTGGCGTGCTGCGTGCTGCGTGCTGCGGGCAGGGCCGGCGGCGGTCACTGCGATGGCGGTGACGAGGGGGGCAGGGTCGTTCTTTGTTGACAAGCGAGGTGGCGTAGGGGTCTGGGGTGCGAGGGCTGTGCGTGTATGAGGGGCCGTGCTAGCTTGTAGCAGGGGAGTGATGGCGAGCAGACGAGGGGGGACGGGGGCCAAGAAAGAACGCACCAGCTGCTCTTTATGCATTCTGAGAGATGCGAGGCAAGCGATGAAAAGGACGACGGACGATATGGACAGAGCGCTCGATGGGCCTGACACCTGACCCGAGCCTGGGAGACAAGCCTCGAAGCTTGGGGGCGGCATGCTTGACATTGTCCTGTGGGATTGTGCCTTCAGGTGCGAGTGCAGGATGTGCAGGTGTCGAGCGCCACGGAGATGGGCGGCGAGGCGACGAGGGATCCAGCAAAAGTGGCCAGGAGGCAGGAGGAGGATCGGCGCCGCCGATGCCTGTGAGCCTGTGAGGACTCAGGGTCAGGGATTGTTGATTGGGGTTACCCCTGGGATGTGCCTGAACTCCCTTCTGTGTGCGGGCGTCAAGTGGCAGTTATGCCCTCCCCTCCCGTAACAGATGCCTTCAAACTCTCTCTCTCAGCACCACCTCGGGACAGATCGCACCATCGCCTTGGCACGCAGTACGACGTCGCGGAGAACCGGAGCCTCCCACTCCAGTTCCCAGATCACGGATACCGTCCTCCTGATCACGGTCTTTACATTGACGCCGAAAGAGCCTCGCTTGCGCAACACCGCCGTGATTTCGGCCCGATTCGTGCTCATCACATCAGCCAAAGCACGCCGCGCCACACTGTATCTGCTCGACGAAATGCATGCCCAGTGCACGTCGAAATAGCACAGATCTCCTTGTTCCAGGCAGTGGTTTAGCCTGAGTGCGGGGGGCTGGCTGTGTGATCGTCGGCGCCGCCGAGAGCTCCTGACGCTGGAGAGCTAGCGACGCAGACGAATTGAGCGGCGGCGTCACGGGGTAGACCTGATGGCCGACTGACGGGCGGCGGCCCTGAGGCTGATGGCGGCGGAGAGAAAACCAAACGCGGGGTCGCCGTGATACCAAACAGGCATACCAAACGGCCGCCCAGATTTGTGATCTAGCCCACCGGCTATCCGGCTAGCACACTAATCTCGGTGTTGGACCGCAGCAACACGTGGCGTCCCATGACCTCGGGGCTGTGATTCGCTCGGCAAAGACCAGGAAGTGAGTGACCGGTGGAGGAGATGGTGGAGAGAGAGCGCGAGTTGGCCGCCATTCTGCGCGCTGGTCACGTTGCTGGCCAGGGATCGAGCGCAGAACACTGCGACCCCTGGCCTCCATCCTCTGCTCTTGTGCGCTGCGTCGTGACCGGCGTTGCAAAGTTTCAGGGTGTGGGATACGCCGGGCGTGCGGGCCAGGGAGGAAAAGACCGTTTTTCTGGGGCCTCCGCCTTGCGAGCAGTGCCAAGGTCCCGGAGCTAGGTGGGGCCAGGTGGGGTAGCGAAGGCGGAACCGCAGCTCGCCAGGGACTCGGCATGTAATCGGCGTACCTGGACATGCTATCGTGCCGTGCCTGGCAGCTTGCTCGCGTCAGCACCTTGACACCTGAGTCTGACGCGCCGTATCCCTCCTGCTGCGTGGCCGGGATGGCTTTTACCGGGGGGGCCATATCGCGTGTCAGGTCGTATCAGGTCGGGCATCTCCCCATCTTTTGGGGCAAGATACGTCACCTTTGCCCCCGGCAGCGCCGGTTACTGCCCAGCAGACAGAGTGATCGAGCGCCGCGCAATAGATATCGCCCTCCACTCCGTTCCTTTCCGACATGTGCTCGCATCTCGGCGTCATCACGTCTGATTGTGATTGCGGGATGCTTGAACGCCGTAGGCGGAAGCTGGGTAAACCGTTCCCACCACTCATGCATCACCGAGGTGGCGCCGCACGAGCTCGCCCGCAGCAACGTCCCAGTCCCGTGACATGGGTCCAACGGAGCTCCCGCTATCAACCAACGTGGGCTCGTGACCACGCCGCGGGGCCGCACGGGCGCCGTGAGCCCCGCAGCCAGCATGCTGTTTCCAGTCGCCGCCCCACTTTTTCCACAGGCACAGCCGCACCGCGTTTCGGTTTCTCGGTGGCACGTTTTTTCGCCATCACACCGTCTGGGAGCTAGGAACAGGAGCAGCGAGCGAGCGCCCGATCATGGCGCCAAGGTGTGCGCAAAGTAAAGTACGACGCCCACGTGTCAGCAGACGGCACGAGTCAGGCTGATCAAGACTTCACCAGGCTGCAGCGGCACGGATCTAGCATGGCGGAAATACGATTAGAATACCAAATCTACAGTTTCCGCCGGCGTCGGTGGTCTGGCACCGGCTCGCGGGCCGCTGAGCCGCGCTGGGCCGTGCCAAGCTCTCGCTTCAGTCGTTTCTGACAAGAACGTCTGTGGTTCGCCGTTCTATTCGTACAACCTCCACTTTGGAAGTGATTGCGCGAGCGATGGAAGGGCGCCGAAGCCGCCGCGGACGTAGGAAACGGACGTACGAAACGGACGAGAGCGGACGAAAGCGAACTGACTCGAACACGCGGGAGCGGCCATGGCCGTTCAACGCTGCTTGGCTGCTTAACGCTGCTTGGCTGGTAGTCACCATGCACCATGCGGGGTTGTCTTGGCTGCTGGCATTCATCCAACTGGTCGAGCAAGCGAGCGTCAAAGTTTGGCCCCGCACACGACCGACCCAGCATACCCCGGTCTGACGTGCCGGAGGCGGCGCACATCCACCTTCTCCACCACCATCTGTGTCACCTGACCACGACCTCGGTCACGACCATTAATTATCTCGAGCGTTGGGGCACGATCGGCGGCATGCGCGGCATCGTGAATGCCAAATTCATCCACAGCTGACATCAGCCATACAACAGATCTTGCTCAGACGAAAGTGTGATGGCGATGGGTGGGGGTGGGGGCGGGGAGTGGCGCACGCCACACCCTCTTCCCCCTGCCCCGCTTTGTCGTCTTGTCTGTTGTCTCGTTGTTCTTGCCCGAGCTTGGGGGTATGGAAAGCCACCGCCGCAGATTTACCAGCATCACCTGGCCTGATGTGTAGCGAGAAGCGATGGGCGTCCTGAACGCTGGGGCCTCACCACCTGCCAGCCATGCCGGCGGGCAGGTAGGGTGGCCCCTGGCGAGGGTGAGTGGGGCGAGGTTGGGTGGTGCCGAGCAGGGATGACCCCCTCGCAAGGAGACCGACGCCCACGGAGATCCCAGCGAGCGCCATAGGGACGTGTAAGGTGGGGCTAGCCTGCCTGGCCTCGTCTTGGCCCACACTGCCATCACACACACACCCGACGCCATCACGCCCCCGTCCACCAGCACCCCAGCAGTGCAGCACGCCCCCGTCCACCATTCCACACCTTCCATTCCCCCGACGGACATTCGACGACACGGGTACGGCAAAGGGGTGCGGCACTTGCCGCTCGACCCCTCGTCTGTGCGCGCACGGACCGCCCGGGGCGGAGAGTGCTGCGTATAGCTGCGTATCTGGAAGATGTAGGTCCGAGACGGAGCTCCCGAGACGGGGATGCGAGACTGGAGAGCAGCCAAGAAGGGGAGACGAGGACAAGACATCAGGAGGAGGGAGGCGCGGCAGGGGCGGGGCGAGGCTGCGGAGAGGGCGAGGAGGGGTGTGCTGCAGTGAGGAGCGAAGGCAGTGTGCTGTGGGCGAGCTACGCGATGCCCCGATGGACGCGTGAATGTGCGCCGCGCAGGTCGCCACACATCAGAAGCATTCTCTTCCCTCTGCTGTTCACATTCTCAATCCCATCACCCTCATCACCCTCGTCTTCGCCCCACTCCCCGCCAATTCGTCCCTCCCCGCCATTTTGACGCCACCCACCCACGTTCAGTGACGTACGGTGAGGCCCAGCCCTTGGTGGCAATTGGTGGGCAGGGCGGGCTCACGTGCCAATCCCATTCCGGCTCGTCATGAGCAGCCTCATATCCAGGCACGGGGGTGGTAATGTTGACTGGCAGAGGCGTCCATCAGCAGGCACCAGAGTAAACAAGTCAGCCGCGAGTGTGAGTGAGAAAGGGATGTAGATATGGATGTGGAAGACAGAGAGAGGATGCACGGCAATCATTGTGAATTGTGACATCTGACATTTCTGATCCGCACCCCTCCACTCGATCCCTCCACTTGACATCACATCCTTCCACGCTACTCACGCTCGTCTGCATCTTGCATCTTGTCTTGATCCATCTTGACCGCGCGCAAGGCTCCCGTCCATCCCACCCATCGGGCGGAGGCACGGCGCCATGTCACGCACCTCGCGACACGTCCCCACCACGCCGTTCCCGACCACGCACCAGAGCGCTCCCGAGCTGCAGCGCACCCCCTCCCTCCGCACCCTCCTCTCCACGGCGCGCACCCACCTCCTCCTCACGCCCTTCGACCCGGCCATCCTCCTCGCCGTCCTCCCCCACCTCAGCAGGGCGGACCAGGCGTCCCTCCTGCGCGTCAACTCGGCCTTCTACTGGCTCACCCTCCCCGTACTCTACACCTCCCTCCTGCTCCCGCCGCACACGCGCTGGCCGCGCCTGCGGCCCCTCGTCCGCCCCCCGCGCGAGTTCTGGGCCTGGCTCGAAGACCACCCCCCGGCCTCGTGGGTGCGGCAGGTCGACGTCCTCCCCCACTCCTCCAGGCGCTGCATGGTCCACACGCACGAGCACGAGACGGACACCGAGTACGCCCCGCGCTCCCAGAACTGCCCCGAGCGCCTCCCCTTCCTCCCCGGCGTACAGACGCTGCGCGTCCACGCCCCCCTCCACCCCGACGAGGGGTGGGACGGCCTCGTGCCCCAGTGCGCGGCGCTGCAGAACGTGCGCGCCCGCAAGCTCGTGTTGGTCGGCGCGCCGTCGTCCACACCCCTCACGTCCCTGCCGTACGCCCTCCTCGCCGCCGTGGACGAGTACGTCCTCCTCCTCGCGCCGGAGCACGACCTCGACCCCCTGGCGCCGGTGCTCAAGGCGCGCGCGATCGCCAGCGACCTCGCGCACACGAACGCCCGCCGCGCGACCATCATCTTCACCCCACACACGCCGTGGACCGAGTTCCGCTGCGCCCCCGCCGCGCTCGAGGTATCCTGGGCGGGGCGCCTCTTCGCCGAGCTGGGCCGCCAGCTCGCGCTCCTCCCCCTCTCCGTGCGGATCGTGAACGCCGGCGCGATCGACCACCGCGCCCTAGGCATGGAGGCGTGGGACGCGGCCCGCGGCGAGGCGCTGCTCGAGGGACACCTCCGCGCGGCCCTACGCGCCGAGCAGGGGTATCGCCGGCGGGGGTGTCGCGTCGAGTTCGTCACGATGGCGACATACCTCCTCGACGCACCGGCGGACGAGATGGGCGCTGCGCGCCTCGAGGAGTGGCGCAACCCCGGCGTGCTTAGAGGGCCGGGCACGCCGAGCACGCCGAAGCGGCCGCCCCCGAGCCTCAGCAAGTCGCCGTTCAAGACGCCCACGCGGCGCCCGGCGCCGCTGCCCCTCAAGCCCGCGAGCCGGATAATGTCGCTGCGGAACCAGAGCGGGCCGGGGTCGCCTATCGCCTCGATGGCGCATGCGGTGGCTAGACGCGCCAGCGACAAGATTGCCGAGCGGCGGGCGAGCGAGAAGAGACTGCAGCGGGAGGCGGCGGCGCGCCGGATCGCGTCCGAGAAGGTGTGGGATGAGAATGTGTGGCGCTAGATCTGAGAGTAGATATGTATGTAGATTAGATGCATGCTGTGCTGGCGGGCGCCTCCCGCTCGCTGGGCTACAATGGCTCCGCATCTCACCGTGAATGAACGCTCCAGCACTAAGTCGAACTCAGGACCTGTGTGTTGTCATGTGAAATGGCAACTGATATCATCTTCAACCATCCATCCTCAACCAGCTGGATAACCTGACGAGCCTGGACGTTGGCGGAGCGGCCGGCGAGCGCGTACGTGGCAGGGGGAGGCGGCGAGGCCGTGCCTGCGCGAGGAGGAGGATGGATGTTATGGCGACCGTGACTGGTGAGGGAGTGAGGCAAGAGTCAAGAACAGCCCTCCCCAAGCAGAACCGCTGGGCGCAAGTGTTCAGTGCAAGCCTGCCCTAACCGAAGGCGGGCAGAGGAGGTGTTGTCTTGCGCGTTCGGTTGTATGCTCACGTTCTCGCCAGTCCGTTCGAGTACCTCAATGACCGTACAGCGCCGCGCAAGCACACGGCGGCCAGAACGGGAGGCCATCCCCTTCCTCCGCAGTCCCCGTACAGACACTGCGCCCCATAGCCGCCCTCTCAGCGAGCGTAAACACGCCCTCGAATCTCTCGGAGGCAAAGTACTCCCCCGGCGACAGCCACTCCACCTCGCCAGGATACTCCTCCTCGTAAGCCTCCCGGAGGGCCTGGTGCGCCCCGACGATGGCCATCGTCTCCGAGAGCGGAGCGATGTACTTGAGCGCCAGTGTCTCCTCGACGGGCACGGGGCGGAGGAACCCGCCCTCGTGTTTGGCGAGGACGACGGTGACCCTCTGTCCCCCGAAGACTGAGGGGGGGAGCTTGGAGCTGGAGGTGTAGTTGGGGGAGGGGAGCACGAGGACGAGCTCCTCCACGCCTCTCAGCAGGGCCTCGGGGAGGAGGGGGGGAAGGAGGCGTAAAGCAGTCGTGGATGCGAACACCACTAGGACTCGGGGCCTCGCGGTCATGGCGGGGCACTTGGGCCCGCACGCCACAGCGAGCTTGCTGCCCATCGCGAACACGCGCAGCACGTCGAGATTGGGCAGGGCAAGGCGGGCGCAGTTTGTGTGCGGGTGCACGTCCAAGATCTTGGTCTTGCGGCTGTGCATGCGCAGGTTGTCGAGCTGCGCCGCTGGGACGGACGCCACGTTCTCGGGCCGCGTGGGGAGCAGGTTGGCGTTGTACGCCGACCACTTGTTGTGCACGGGGAGGCCCAGCGTGCCGTGCGGGTGCGCGAGGATGTACTCGGCCTCCGCGTTCCAGATGCTGTTGACGTACCGGAGGCGGTAGACGTCGCGCGGGGGAAGGAAGGCCGTGAGGTAGCGGCCGAGCTCGGTCGGCAGGGCGCGGCCGATGCCTGCCTGGGGAGGCTGTGGCTGGTTCGGCTGGTCGTCGCGCGACTCGTCGCGGGCGTGGTCGTCGTGGTTGGGCTGCGAGATATCCATGATGGTTGTTCAGTGGATGCAGTGGAAGTAGAGAGAGAGATGCGAGTGCGGATGGGATGCAGCAGTTTTGTGCGCCGCTGTGCCACCAGTTCGCTGTTTGACGGCCGTCCCAGATGGCAGGTTGGGCTAGGTGGGCGCCACAGTCAAACTTTCAAAATCCTGTCAATCCCACGCCACTGAGCCACTACTGATTCACTCTTGCCGCCGTCAGCTGTTCCTGCTTCACCATACCAGCGCTGGCAGAATTCTGTGCATCCAGCCTCCACTCGCCCATGCTGATTCCACCTGGCGACCAAACTGCCGCTACAAACTTTGCGCTGCCACTGCCGTCAGTTCACCCATCTCGTTGGTCTCCGCTCGCGTACTCCACTGGTCCATCAGCGAGCGTCGGCAAGATGGTACGGCCTCCCTTGAACCCAGCTCACGCCAGGACCCCGAGCTGCCCTCCTCCGAGGTGTCCGACGTCCTCCCGTCCGTCTCGACCCTTGGCCGCGGCCTCCCCACCGAGATCGCCCTGAGCATCCTCGAGCTCCTCCCCCGCTCGACGCTCCTGGGGCTCAAGTTCGTCAACCGCGCCTGGGAGGACGTCGTCGCCCGGCACCTGGCGCCTCACGCAGCGCTCGGGCTCTCGCCCAGGGACCCTAGCACGGGCGCCGTTCTCAACGCGCGCGCGGTGCCCGGCACCCAGCTCGCGGGCCTCAACCGCCACGGCCGCCGGACGACGCGCCTCGACGTGCTCCCGCACACGTGCTGCGAGCCCATCGCGCTCCCCGGCCTCCAGGCCCTCCGCCTCTTCCCGGCAGAAGGCAAGCTGTGCGGGCATGGCATGTGCCCCGCGCTCAAGGCGCTGCGGCCGACAACCCTCGTGGTCGTCTCCACGGCGGACCTGAACCAGGTGGTTGCGGACATCCCCGCCCTCGTCCCGTACCCCGCGCTCTCGAGGGTCAAGAAGCTCGTCCTGGTCCTCCCCAGCGCCCACGGGAGCCTCCCCAAGACCCGGTGGGCGCAGAGCGTGGACGTCGTCGTCGCCGACGCCGCCGGGCGCACACTCCGGCCTCGGCCGCTCCCACGGTGGGGGAGGTCCCTCGGCTGGAGCAACCCCAGCAAGGGCCTGCCTGCGCCCCCGCCCGGGGGCATCACGTTCGTCGGCACCGAGGGGGTCCAGTATGCGTACCGCGTGCAGTACGGGGGCAAGGGGCCGACGTGGCGCGAACTCCACGACTACTTCCAGAGCGAGGAGGTGTTCAGCGCCGCCGAGACGGTGGCGTGTAAGCCTGTTACCGTCCGTATGTGCAGGTACTGGTAGATCTGTGTTGAGTACATGTACCTATGCCAGTGTTAACCGGAGACGGGAGGTCAATGGCGTTAAGACAGCAGCGGATCTCGAACCCTCACATCTATAGTCTACGTCCTGGCCTACTGCAGGCTGATGGCCGCGCCGCCGTCGACGAGCAGGCTCGCGCCAGTGCAGTACTTTGCCATGTCGCTCGCGAAGAAGACGACGGGCTGCGCAATGTCGTCCGGCTCCCCCAGGCGGCCGACGGGGATCCGGCGCGTCATGGCCGCGCGCTTCTCGGGGTTGGCGAGGTCGTCCCTGTTGATCGACGTCTCGATCGTGCCTGCTGTCAGATTGGCCCGACTGAACTCACCAGGCAGCACCGAGTTGCAGCGGATGCCCATGCCGCCGAGGGCGATCGCGCAGCTCTCCATCAGGCTCTTGACGCCGGCCTTGGTCGGCGTGTAGTGGCACTGCTCCGCGCCGCCCATGAGCGCCGAGATGGAGCTGATCGCGACGATGCTGCCTCCCCGCGGTTCCTGTGTCGCCATGGCGTTCGCGACGGCCTGCACGGCGTAGAACGCGCCGTTGAGGTTCACGTCCTGCACCCGGCGCCAGAGGTCGTGCGGGAGGTCCAGGAAGGCGTGGAAGGGGCAGATGCCCGCGTTGGAGACGAGCACGTCGATGCGCCCGAAGCGCTGGCCGGCCTCCACGAGCGCCGCCGCCGTCGTGGGGAGGGAGATGTCCCCCTCCGCGAGGGCGGTCTCCGCGCCCGCCGCCTCCACGTCCGCCTGGACGGCCTGCACGTCCGCGAGCGTCGAGGGCCCCAGGTGGTGCAGCACCACCGCGCGGGCGCAGTGGTGCGCGCACGCTGCTGTCAGCGACGAGGGGGAGGGGCTCACCGATCGCGATGGCCGCGCCGATGCCCGTGCTGCTGCCGGTTACGATGACGACCTTGCCCTCCAGGAGACGGGTGGTGATCATGGCGAGTGGTGGCGACGCCGGCCGAGCGAGGGTGCCTTGTATGCGTCGCGATGGCTGTATGGCCGGCTGTTATTGTCGCGGGCGCGTGTGGGCATCGGCCGGAAGTCGGGCCGGATGCCTCCCGGGATGACATTGTGCCGAGCGCCCTCCGCATCTCCACGCCCCGAAACCCACGCAGCTGAATCATCGCCCATCGTCCTAATGTCTGCCTAACAAGAAGTGTGCTTGCATGCACTAGACCCCCCGGCGGTACCTTGAATGCACGCACGCGATCAGCGGCGCTCGGATCGCAAGGATATCACCAGGAGATCACCGGTGGCCGATTGATACCGGCACCACTTCGCCGACCAGGACCCGGACTAATCCTCCGCCGAGCCATCGGGCCGTCATGACACCGAACGACTTCTGGCTGGCTGTGTCTGGAACGACGTGGGACAGCCGAAGGACAGCCGAAGCTATACGCCCGCGCCAGACTGTTCATAAAGGAGACCAGGTTCTCGGCTCGTTGTCTCACCATCACACAATTGCATCACACGTCATGTCCAAGGAGTGGCCGACTATTGTGAGTGTCTGGCCTGGTGGAGCCGCCCTCGAGGCCGAGGCCGCCGACTCCGCGTCCCCCTGCTGACCCCAGGCCAAGCTCGAGACGTTCATCCCGTCCGCGACGGGGTCCGGCGGCGACTACCACCGCCAGGCGAACGAGCACTGGAGTGAGTCTCCCGCCAGCCCTCGCTAACCCCAAGTCGTGCAGGGCAACATCTCGTGCCCGATGCACAAGTACGACGAGTACCGCTCGTCGCGGACGTCGTGGGGCATCGGCGTCCTCGGGTCCATCTTTGTCAAGCTCACCGCGTCCGACGGCACTGTCGGGTACGCGACTGGCTTCGGCGGCCCGCCCGCGTGCTGGCTCATTGAGGAGCACTACAAGCGCTTCATCCTGGGTCAGGACCCGCGCGACACCAACAAGATGTGGGACATGATGTTCCGCGCGAGCATGTTCTACGGGCGCAAGGGTGAGTTTGAGCTTTTACCGGCGCGGTAGTCTGGTTAGCGAGGCCGCGGCTTCCGTTCTTCTGCCGTCCCGTTGCCCCAACCTCACTCGACAGCGCTGACTCCAGGCCTCCCCCTCGCTGCCATCTCGGTCGTCGATCTCGCCATCTGGGACCTCATCGGCAAGATCCGCGGCGAGCCCATCTACAAGATGATCGGCGGGCGCACCAAGAAGGACATTCCCCTCTACCTCACCGGACCCAAGCCCGCCGTGGCCAAGAAGCTCGGCTTCTGGGGTGCCAAGGTGCCGCTCCCCCACGGCCCGCCCGACGGCCTTGAGGGCATCCGCAAGAACGTGGCGTACCTCAAGGCGGCCAAGGAGAGCGTCGGCGAGGACTACCCCGTCATGGTCGACTGCTACATGTCGCTCGACGTGCCCTACACCATCGAGCTGATCAAGGCGTGCGAGGCGGCCGGCGTCCACATGAACTGGTGGGAGGAGTGCCTGCACCCCGACGACTTTGACGGGCACGCCGACCTGCACAAGGCGCTCCCGCACATCAAGTTTACGACGGGCGAGCACGAGTACTCCAAGTACGGGTTCCGCAAGCTGATCGAGGGGCGCAACCTCGCGATCATCCAGCCCGACGTCATGTGGCTCGGCGGCTTGACCGAGCTCATCAAGGTCGCCAACATGGCCGCCGCGTACGACATCCCCGTCGTGCCCCACGGCTCGGGGCCGTACTCGTTCCAGGCGATCATGAGCTTCCCCAACTCGGACTTTTGCGAGTACATTGCCAACTCGCCCGACGGGGAAAGCATCCACGCGTCGTTTGGGGACCTGTTCACCAACGAGCTCCTGCCCACCAACGGGCGGATCGACCTCTCTGACGCGCCCGGGTGGGGCCTCGAGCTCAACCCCAACGCCAAGCTCATTCCGTATTCGACGTTCTTTGCGCCCGCCGCTGGCATCGGGAGCGCAGGCGAGGACCGCACACAGGAGGAGCAGGAGAAGTTCAAGGGCAAGGTCGCGAACGGCCACTAGATGGGTGTATGCATGGGCTTGTACGATGAAAGGTTGCTTGGAGTACGACCTGAGCAACAGCTATTGGACCTCCACCGGGGACCTCCACCTGCTGGCCCGGTCACATCACGTGACATGATCGCCGACATCAGCCGTCCTACGCGTCCTGATCGCACCTCAATCTCACTCTGCATCTCTCTTCATCTCACCACGCTTATCAACACTCTCCACTCCGCTCCACTCGCGCTCTCCCTCACGTCTCAATCTCTCCTACAGACCTCCATACCTCTTCGCCGGGCGATCGTCATGCTCTTCCCCGTTCGTCTCGCCGCCTCGTTCCGGGCTCTAGCAGTGCTCAGCCGCACACGAATGTCACGGGCCAGGGACTTGTCTCCTGGCGCTGTGCATCCCAAGACCTTCGTCTTCATGAAGCGACGGCTCACCAATCTCCTAGCCGGGACATGGTCGGTGAGGGCTCCCTCCTATCGCGGCTGACAGAAGCCGCGCCTTCGTCAATTTCGCGCTGGCCGGGTCGTCGCTGACTTCTACTCGAAGGGAGAAAATACTGTAGCGGCAGCGATCCAGCCCTTCTTGGATTACGCGCCCTCGCCCGGCGGAAAACTGGTGCTTCCTCTGCCTACCGAGCGGCTACGCCTCGAGAAGGACGACCCACCACTCACTTTCAAGCTCGTGCCGGGGCCCGACGGGTCGTTTGACCACGACAAACTTGCGCTCGAAGTCAGGCAAGCCGGCACACTTGCCGCAACACTCCGCCATTCCGACTGCGTGCTTCAAGCGCCATTCAACTCTCTAAGGACCGTCCACCGGGAGGATAGGACGTTTCCGATGCTTTCCGCGTACTGTCGTGCAGCTGTGCATGCCCCGGAAGATGTTTCAGCTCCCCCTGGGTGGCATACAAAGCGCCAGATGGTCAGGCGCCTTGACGCCCTCCTGGAGGGGACATATGAGGTGAGCCTTGCGCTAAAGCGGCACTTTCCTCTGACAGCAGTCGCAGCTGATCGTCAACCCACAAGCGCGTAAAGTTTCCTTTGTGTTGTACCATAGCGGCACCCGTTTACGCGCCGCCGTCCAGCCACTCGCTAGCTTCCTTCTCCCCCAATGTGGTTACGTCACGGTCCCACTCGTGAACATGCCTGAATGCAAGGGCGCGAGGCGGGCGAACTTGCGACCCATTAAACCGGTCTCGGTGAAGCTCATCCCGGGGCCGGACGGGTCAATTCGCAAGGAGACGATGTCAATCGAGATGCGCTGCGAGGGGGAGCTCCTCCAGGTGACCCGCTTCGCCGACCTTGCCGCGCTGTCGTCGGACCCGGGATATCAAGTTCTGCTCACGCCTGAGCATTCGTGGGAGATGCTCACCATGTACTGCCAGGTGGCAGAGGGATACCGAGCCGAGCTCGCCAACAAGCCGCCGTCGTCGCGGGCGCAGCAGCAGTACTTTCGGCGGCGCAAGCAGAACAAGCTGCTGTTGGTTAAACTCGCAGAGGAGGACAAGGAGGACAAGGAGACGGACCCTGCTTTGTAGACATGCTTATAGAAATCATGCCAGCGCCCCTGTACGCAACTCCCCTTGCATCGAAGTGTCCTCACGTCCCACTGATTGTTTGTGCTCTTCCGGGGATGGAGCCCCGCAGCAGGATGGTCACGTGACGCTGACCCTACCTTCCTCTACTTTCCGGCATCGTCATCCCTCATCTGCCATCGCATCGCTCCTCTCCCCCCCTCCTTCCATCTTCTACCTCCCCCCGCCTGCATCAGCATCGACTCCAAGCGCCACCGACGCAATGCATCGGCCCCTCGCCTTGGCGCGAGTCGTGCTGCGCTGTGGTGTACCATCCCGCGCACGACTACTCAGCAACCTTGACGGCTGCCGTGTCGCCCCAACCTTCCACCCCCGATCCTCCCACGCATCGCGCACGTACGTGAGCCGCCCGAGCCCAAGCTCTACATCCGACACATCACCAGATAAGCAAGAACCGGTATCGAGTGCTCAGATCGAACACCTCATGAAGGGGCGGCTGAGGGCCCTTCTGGAGGGCACATACCACGTGAGCGCGTCGCTATAGCATCCAAAAGACAGACGGCAGCTGACAGCAGGCGTCCAGGGTGTCAGTGACTGCTGACCACGTCAAAATGTCGTGGTACACTAGCCCCGCCATCGCGGCCGCCCTCGAGCCGCTCCTAGACTTCTCGCCCGCAGTACCGGGAGTCCTGATGTTCCCTCGGGGGGATCTGCCCAGACATCTGCCCTTTAAGGCGTTAGCCTTGCAGCTACTTCCTGGGGTGGGAGGGTCGTTGGACTATGACAAAATCGCGCTCAGGCTGCACGGCAATGACGGAACAGTCATGAGGGACGTCCGCTACTCGGACTATGCTCGGTACCCATCGAACAAGCGCGGCAGGGTGGTGGGAGCCGAGGAGTCGTGGCGGATGCTAGCGGCGTACTTGCAGGTGGCGCAGCGACTCATGAAGGACAGTCCCAGCGCTCTTCTTAACGCGGTATGTGCTGAGCTGAGCTGCCCGGAAGAGTGTGTCGGCTGACAGCAGAGCGAAGCCCCCGAGTTCCGAGGCGACCGAGGATTACGTGCTCGCTACCCTCCTTCGGGTCAAGAATCTCCAGACCACATTCGTGAGCAGGCACTGATCGCTCAGGCCGACCACGCACGGAAGGCCCAGGCAGCCATGGTGCTCAAGCTCGACGCACTCCTGAGCGGTGAATACAAGGTAGGTGTCCATGTAAGGAATCTGTGGCTCCCGCGCAAACGATGTCGTCTCACCACAGACGAGATTTAGGGCGTCGCGTTTCGTCACCGAAGTCACCCTTTTCAACAGCGACTTCCTCCCCGTATTCCTACAGCAAGCGTTGGACGTTGCACAGCAAGCGTTGGACTTTGCGGCCGAGCGCCGCTTTGTCGTCCTCTTGCCTCCGTCCATGGCACACCTTTTCGTCGGATCACTCGCAGCTCCACCATTCCGTTTGAAGCTCATTCCCGGACCGGACGGGTCGTTCGACTACAAGGAGATTGCACTCGAGATACGAGAAGCAGGCGCGCCAGAGCCCGTGGCAGTGGTGCGCTCAACAGACTATGGTCCCGAGCTGCCGGACTACCCTGGGTCCGCCAGGTCGAACTCGAGGCTCTCTCCAGCCCAGACGTGGAAGGGCTTTGCCAAGTTGTGCGAGATGTTCGCAGCATGTTGGGACGAGGTCAGACAGGTGAGGTCGCGTCCTACACCCAAGGAGTGGTCGACTCGCGCTGCCGCTCTGAGGCGCACACCAACCGCCGTGTCCGAGACCACAGTAGCAGCAGCAGTCGGCAGGAAAGCGCCGGTCGCGGACCCAGTCGCAGACTACAAGCTGGCTGACATGGGGAGCGACGTCAGGGACACGGTGTACAGAACGTTCACTGCCCTTCTGGAGGGGGCCTTCACTGTGAGTGCCAGAGTGCGAGGCTGTGAGTTGTGCTGACGACAGCCGTCGGTTAGGCCGGGGAGCGTGGGTCTCACGTTCCGATTACATCGAAACAGGAAGGTATCAGCAGTCCTGCAGCCCTGTCTCGACTTCCGGCTGCCGGATACCGTCCTGGATGTTGGGCTCCCACCACGGGTTCCTAGGGGCACGTACCCACGCCTAGGGGAGACAAAGCCGTTCGTCTTCAAGCTCCTGCCCGGCCCCGGCGCCTCGCTTGACGCCCGCGACATTGCCCTCGAGGTTCGCGACCGGGTCTCGGGTGACCTGGTCACTGTGGCCGGCTTCGAGGATTATGCACACCCGCCGCCGGCGACCGGCTACAAAAACCGCGGACTCGGGCAATCAGAGCAGTGGGAGGCGTTTGCCAAGTTCTGCCAACTGGGAGCCAGGATCCAACGCGCTGAACAGGAGGCAAAGGAGGAGATGGGGTGGTGACGCAAGGTCGTTGATCCTCGTACCTGTAGAACATTATCGCATGCATGTTGCTCGTGCCACGACACTAGTCTAGGTTTACACAACCGCGTCCTCCAGCACCTGGACCCACGCCGCGAACACGCGAAACGTGTCGCGCGGCAAGACCTTGGCGGCGCGCCCCGGCCGCTCGTCCTCGCCATAGTCGGCAAGCCGCACGCTCCCGACCTCGGTCCCGCAGCAGACATGCAGGGTGACCTCGTCCGCCCTCCACCCGTCGCCCTCGTTCGCGGCGCGGACATACACGCTCTTCTGGCCAGCGAGCATCGGCCCAGCGCACACCGGGAAGCGGAGCTTGAGCGTCTGAGGCAGCGCGAGGTCGGGGAGGAGCGCGGCGACGCGCGCGGCCACCCCCGCCTCCTGCGTCATGCGGAAGGAGAAGACGCCGTCGGCCGGGATCAGCGCGATCTACGTCAGCGCGGCGCCGGGGGGCGTACCTTGAAGCCCGTGCCGGTGAGGCCGCGGTACTTGGGGACGGCCTTGGCGCGCTGCACCGCCGCGATTTGCTGCTGTCAGATGGTATGATGGGGGCGTACCTTTGCATGCCACGGGCGGGTATTGGGCTTGGGCGGGGAGGAGAGGAGCTCGTCCTCTCGCTGTCGAGGTTGGCCTCGAGGAGGGGGATGCGCCTCGCGGTGGAGACCCGCGCCGGCTGGCGGCGCTTGGGGAGGGTGGCGGTGCCTCCTGGAGGATGGTCATGCGCTTTGGCGGCATGGGTTCTCGAGTGGATGGATGAGTGGCGGGGGGGTGTTGGGAAATTGAATGAGACTGAGATGATGAAGCCTGGTTGATGCGGAGCAATGAGGCCAGACGCAGCGCGGCGAGCACTTGTTGTAGTTGTTCAAGTGATCGACGGTGGCGATCATGTGTATTTGGTGCGAAACACGATTGTCGTCGTCTGCGTCTCGAACAAGGTCCCGCGCATTACCAGTGGTTCAGAAGCCATCTGAGCCCCCGAACATCCCAGCCATGCCCACGCCAGTCACGTACTCACAGAGCAATGGGGTCGTCCGGCGCCAGTGATGCCCCTGGCCGCAGTGTTGGCCGCTCTGCCATGTGACTGATCAGCTCTGCCTCGTCTCGCCCTCTCCACTCCAGTTCCGGCCCGCTCCACCACCTCCTACCCGGTCATCTTGGCTGGTCAGCATAGTCAGGAGAGAGGATTGTGAAATCGCGTGGAGGGTCCACAGAATCGCAGGACGCCCATCGAGGAACCAAATATGGCCTCTACCTTCCGCACCACCTTCGGTACTCACCTTCGCGCACCATGTTCATCATCCACCTCAGTCTCGGCTATGGACCAACACAGTGCCAAAGGCTAACAGAGGGGTCGCTTACGCGTTCTACAGATCACTAACCCTCTTGCTGCTGAGGCATGTTCGCCCTGCCATCCGCAGCCTCGTCCAGGTTCAGCTCTCACTACTGCCGGTGTCAGCCCGATATGGTTGGCTCCAGCTGGATCTGGCCAAGCCCAGCTCCGTCCCATCTGATTTCCCCTGGTGGAGGTGGAGGCGGGGTGTGGGGGTGGAGGGGTGTGGGGGAGGTGGAGGTCAAGTTCCACCTCCTCCCATCCAACTCAATCGTCTGCGTTTCCCAAGGCCCCATGCATCTCTCATGACAAGGCCCGCCCCCCAGAAGGAAGGCAGAATAATCTCATTGCGCCTGGTGCCACTAAATCATGCATGGGAGCAGAAGGACGCAAGAATTCGCTCATCCACCTGAAAAATTTGACTGCATTTGCGACTCGCTCGTCCTCGAACAGACATCTCGTATAGTGTAGAGGTTTAACATATCTGGCTTTCATTGCGTTAACCTGAAGCCCAGGCGACCCGGGTTCGAACCCCGGTACGAGAAGGCGGGAGGTCGTCCCGACCTTTTTCAAGACTTCGTCGATGGATGACCCTTGCGCGCCTCAAATGCGCCCCTCTCCATCTCAAGCGCCTTTCTACGCGCGTGCACTGTATTCCCAGACGCGAGGGACCTGAGTCTGTGCAGCATGAGGGCCGAAGGGGAAGGGAGCGACGTTGAAAGTGAGCGACAAGACAGGAATGTGAATGGACGAGGAGGGCGTGAGAAGGAAGTCGGGCATCTCCGGGGGACGTCAGGTCCCTCTGACCACCTAGTGTAGCCTCCATGTTACAGAAGACGTGCTTGCCGCCTATGGACCCATCAAATCGAGCTGTGATGGGTGTGGAAGCGGTAGCAGAGTGCATAGGTCTGAGGAGCTGAGGTGCTATTATTTGGCCTGCGACATGTCGATCACTAACAAATATCTGGTTCCGCTAATATTATCATTAGACCTTGCCTGGATTGGGCACAACTGCGCTCAAGGGATCGGCGCCATGCATGCTTATCAAACAGTGCTCTCAGAAACCAGGAAGCTTCGGCGGGGAAGGTAGCGGTGCTGGGTACGCGTGCGCGCAGTCTGAGTGGGATCAGTGATGGCCCGAGCCATCCCCCTCCCAGAATGAGGAAGGAGTGCGGATGCAGCTCTGCCGTGGAGCGGTCTGATTCTGTGCGTGCGAAGGGCCAAGTAAGAGGTACCCCATATCAGCTGTAACAGCGGTCAATCGAGTCCCCGCTGGTTCAAGATCAGCCACCAAGGCCCTCCACACCGTGCAGAGTGAGGCCAGCCATGGGGGCCTCCACCATTGGCAGGCCTTCCCACCTCATAGCCAAACGTGAGCCGCCGCCCTTGGGCGCTGGTGTGAAGTGGAGGTCTGGCGATTCATGCACACACGCGCCGGTGGTCGCACGCTCGTACCACGAATCACGATCCCGAGAAGGCGCCAGCGAGGACGCGAACAACTGCGACCCACGCCGAGTCATGTAGGCCTTAGCGCACCCATTCCACCAAACATTACTCCATTCCCTATTTCACAATGGACCGCCAGCTAAAGCGCGCCGCCTCGCCAGAGCGGCGCTTCTCACCGAGGCTTCTCGCCCAGATATCTCGGCCAGACGTCCCTCCCCGCCCTCCGCGCTCCAAGCGCCGTCGTGTCGCGCCACTCGAGGAGGTGGACGTCCACCATACAAGTCTGGAGGCAGCCAATGACCGTCCCGGCTGACGATGGCACAGATGCGCTCTTCGTCGTCCGAGTCCTCATTGGTCTGACGACACCTGGGCACCAGCTAGAAGACGGCTGCCAGGTCCGCTTCGGCCTACCGGGTGCTTACGAGGATGTGCCCTATCGCAAGCCTGTCCAGTCACCCTTGAGCAATCCCCAGCGCTACGAGTTCTAGTTGCGCCGCGTCATCGAGTTGGCTGGCCGATCCCCCCAGTATCAGGCCCTGAAACCCGACGAGATCCGCATGCCCCTCTATGTCTCCCTTGTGAGCGCGACAGACGACGAGAACGTTGACACCATGCGAGGGCTCGGCGGATGCATGTAGCCGCATGAAAATGGTTCCGCGACGCGCTTGCTTTCAGCTTCCTCCAAAGTCCATTGTTCTCGTCTGACTTGTACTCATCACCATGTTGCGAGCGATCAACACCCAGAAGACGCGCGGGGCGCCGTACGTCCCGTCCTACGCCAGGGAGCTGGGCGTCCCCGGCCTTATGGCCCGAGTAACCCCCGCGAAACCGAACGCGCCCTTTACGGTACAGCCCAAGCCGCTCGAGCCGGCGCGCGCCGTCCCCGCCCCCGCTCCAGGGATCCACGCGCCCAACCGCAAGCCCGCGCCGAAGAAGTACATTGGCAAGCCCGGGCAGGTGATCACTGCGGACCGGCTCCGAGGGTGCAAGAAGGGCCTGGAGTTGACCGAGGCAACGGCAAGACTTACAGCATGAGCAAGCACAGAACAATCCTCGACCACACCGACGCGGACACAGCGATGGGAGTGGGGCAGGTAGGGAATGGTTGACAACACGCACGACAAGCACGCCACCTCTATCTACTTGTACGACGATCGCCAAGCCACTTGACAGCTCGCTACCCGCCGCAGCCTTGCAGCTAGACATGCCCGGTCACCTCCGTCGGGCGGTGGGGAGGGCCCTGTCTCGTCACCCAGCCCTGCTGAGGCTCGGCGCTCCAACCGGCCTGTGACGCGTGTGGGCTGGACACAGGCTGCTGGTACCCGTGGGCCGGGTACTGCGTCGGCTGCTGGAGTGCCTGGTTGGGGGCAGGCATACCCGCTCCGCCGACAGCGTCGACGGGAACGAGGGCAAAGCCCGCAGGCACACTGTACCCCGCGGGCACTGAGTAGCCACCCGTCGGCGGTGAGCCGGTTGCCGGAACGTACGGAGCGTAAGCGTGTCCCGGATGCTGCGTTGGTGCGGGCTGTTGGTACGCGAGCTGCGGCGTTGGTGCCGGCTGTTGGTACGCGAGCTGCGGCGCCACGGGAGCCTCGTCTTTGGACGGGACGACTGGCGGGGTCCCGGTGATGGGCGTGTCGGTGTACAGGGTTTCAAAGCTTTGGTCGAGCTGTCCGGGGTGGTACTTGCGAGCGTAGACGAGCTGCCAAATGAAAATGCCAGCGAGGGCGGCGATGAGTAGCCACCCGAAGGTAAGCACACACGCTCCCACATAGCGCCCATTATTGCCTTCGAGGATAATACACGAGGCAATCATCGTGCCGAGGCCCACGGCGATCGCAAAAGCCAAGAAGGCCAGTTGGCTCCGAATGGAACGGTACTGGCTCTGGGGGCGGATGAAGGGCCTGATGTTAACCAAGGTGAGGATGGCGGGCACTCACAGAATCAGCAGCCACCCCAAAACACCGCCCGTCCATACGAGGCCGACGATCGCGATGATCTGTTTGGCAGGGAGGCCCGAGCCCTCGAACCTGGTGCTAACACCGCCACCACCTCCTCGCCGGCGCTTGTAGAGTTCGTGGACGTCGGCATCTTTGCGGACCGGTGCAGCTGTGATCGTGGGGCTGAGTGCCGCCTTGGCCGCCGTCTGCGTCGGCGCGTCGGTGGGCGCGGGGTGCACGTTGCGCCTGCTCGGAGTTGGCTGGACCTGTTCCGGCCCTGTCAAGGCCCCAGCTGTCGGGGTCACCGCCGGCTCTGCAGCTCCTGTCTCCTCCGCGCGCCGATACGGCCACACGTAGGTGTACTCGGGGAACGTGCCGTAGGATCCCGACCACGTGTAATCGTTGGTAGTGAACGGAGAGGCAGACCACATGCCGTCGGAGCGTGTAGTCGGCACGAAAAACCAAGTGTAGGACCACCCAGTGGTCGTGCCGACGACTATGGGGAGCTGACCCTCGCCCTCCCAGTACTTGCTATACTTGGCTGCGGTGAGTGAGCGGTGGCAGGGGGATACACACCATAGATGATGACCGGCGCCAGGAACCAGCCCAGCGCAAGCAGCGTGCACGGCAGGAGAAGGAAGTAGAGAAGTTTCCTCTGGGTGACGTGCGGCTTGACCATGGCGGAAGTGGCTGATGGAGAGTGAGTGGGTGGATTACTTGTCAGACGCACTTAGGGGACTCCTTGTGCTGGGGCGGAGGCTTGAGTGGGCTGTGAGTGAGCTGTGTGTTTTCATGTGACGGCTGCGGGTCAGCTGGGAACGGGTCCTCTACTCTCGGAGCTGTGCTGAAGCACATGATACCATTGCATGGTGCGGAGCAGACCTCCCTGACGGGCCAGTGGAGACTTGAACGGCCGGGAGGGCTACGTTGCGACGCTTCTGCGACCAAACGTTACGCATCACCTGACACGGTTGTGAGGCACAGTGCTTCCCTCCCTGACGGTTGGAATGCCAAAGCGAGGTCGTTGTTGGGCGGCGCCCCGAAGCGATGCTGTTAGAGGAGAGTGAGAGAGGGGCAGGCACCCACCCATGGAGCTGCCTGCAAGGTCAGAGGACAATAGAGTGCTTAACCTTGTCTAGTCTAACCTCGCCGGTCGTCCAAGATTCACACGCGCCAAGGCACCGCATCCCTGACTCGCTCCATCGGACGGCAGCACTCTGGTGTCCCAAGAGGGTGGAAACACCCAAGCATTCTGCTGCCGAGGCTATCCGGCGTGGTGCCCAGTCTAATACGCGCCTTTCGGGGTGGATCAGGTGCCTTCCAGCCCATGCTTCATGGGCGGGGCGACAGTCCTGACTGGCCCGTCAGAATGACATGGACGAGGCTGACGTTCCACTCGCCTCGCGATAAGCACCACGCCAAAAGCAACAGGGTCAACAGTGATCGCCGTGAGCAGCTTCAGTGACCCATCTGACCATCCAGATAAGGCGTACACCGCGAGGATGGAGATGTACTGATACTGAGTTCTGGGAGAGTGAGGAGGGCTTCAAGGTCACCTTTGAGGGACGTCCACTCGGAGGTACAGGCGCAGCGGTCGAGAGGGATGACTACCCGCGGGGTCTGCGCCCATTGCTGAGAGCGGTATGTCTCCTAGAGCTGTCACAGCTGACACCAGAACATATGGAAGAGAAGGAAGAGGAGGTGAAGGAGGAGGAAGACCTCCCTGAGCTGAGCGAAGACGACTACTTGAAGCTGGACCTCATCTTCGAGTGGATCCCGAGCCAGTACGTGTGTCGCCTGTCGCGCTGTCTCCAGAACGGTCACCGACCGCCATTCGAGGTCCTCGCGCCGCACTCGGCCAAGGTAGACATGGTCATGCGCCAGCTGGCACCCGTCCATGGGCTCGAAGTCACAGAGATGCGCCGAGGCCCTCTCTTCGGCCGCACCCCGTTGACGCACACGCCGTGATATGACAGTGTGGATGTGCGCAACTCGGACGATGATGACTGGACGTCGCAGCTCACTCGCCGGTACCGCTTCACGGTGTATGGGCGGCGGCCGGAGGGCGAGGGCGAGCGTACGAGGGTGTGGGCGGATGGCGAGGATGAGGGCGATTGGGAGTGGGACGATTAGAGCGTATGCAGGAGATGCAGCAGCATCATCGAGCGCAGCCAATCCTCCCGCGCTCGGCTTGCAGCCCTGCTCCGCCAATATCACTCCCATACAAACTCGTGTTGCTCATGTCAGGTCAGCCTCGTCCCTCCGCCACGGCGCGTTGCAACACTCAGCCCTTCGTCACATCCCAGGGGGGGTGGGCCCTCCTCGTCCGCGCGCCGGCAGCTCGTGCCAGGGCCCGTCGACTATGGCATTGATCCCAGCCTTCTGCCACGTTAGATCCTCTGGCCTCACGGCCGCACCATGAGGGCCAACATTGACTTCTTGCATGAATTTCAGCTGTACTACACCTTCCGCAGCTTCACCGGGACGCGGAACACGCCGTGCAGCACCTCGCTCCCACCCTGGTCCTCCATAACGTCGCCCACCGTAACCTCCTGAACACCATGGATGCGCCGCCCACCGTAACCTCCTGAACACCATGGATGCACGCCGCCCCCGCCATCTTGAACTCGTACAGTTCGCCGAGGCTGCGCATAACCGTGTCCACGCTGTCGTGCAGCTCCCCGCGGAATGTGAGCGCCCGTCGCTTCCATGCCGCGCGAGCCCGCAGTAGCACCCGTTGGCGCCGTATTCGACCCACAGCGCCTCCTCGGACTCGCCTGCGATCAGCCCCATCTCACCCCAACGTACCTGTGCGTCGGGGGTGGTCTGCCGCCGCGCGCGGAGGAGGAGCCACGCGAGCTCGGCCACGCGCTCCTCCTCGGCGTCCATCTCGCCCTCCTGAAGCACACACCGAACGTGCGCGGCATCTCGTCCATCGGGTCGCCGTCCCCGCTGGCCGTGAGGAAGCGCGTGACCTGCCGCATAGTCAGGCTGCCGGCCCGCCTCGCGCAGCCACACCGAGCCCAGGGCGAGCTTGAAGCCCAGGCGCCGGGCGAACGAGTGCATCGTCTGCTCGAGCATGTGCCGCTTGTCCACCGCGAGCGTCATCTCGTCCATGGTGACGCGCCACTCGGCGCCAGAGCGGTCGAGCGTCACCTCGACCTCCACGTCGTCTGAGGTCAGCCCCGCCGGCGATAAGCTCACCCTCGGCCTCGTCGTCGTCGGCCTAGATCAGCCGCCTGGTCTTCCTCGGCCTGGGCACCATCATGGCCGCCCGGCCCCGCAGGCGCACCACCCTCTCGCGCGCGCTGGGCGCGCCTCTTGTACCGCCTGAGTAGGTCTGAGCTACGCAACATGGTGCGGAAAGACGCGTCGGAGATGGAGAGTGGGAAGACGAGAGGAAGGGTCGGTGGGCGCGTTGGCATACACCAGCGAGGGCTTTCTCGGCCGCCGTTTCGCCCCCCCCCCCCCCGGGTGCGCCCTCTCCCCCGCCAGGGCTGCGCGCTTGACGCTGTTGGGCCACTCCGGCTGCGCCCTCCTTCGCCGGGCCGTGCTGTGTAGGTTCCGCGGCATGGTGGGGTTGAGACGCGTCATGTGTGGGAAGTTGGGAAGTCAGGGATCCTCGACGCGTTTCGTGTCATCACCGCCGTGCCTGGTTTCTTGTGGAATCAGCAACAGCCGCAGAGGTGGTGTTCCGTGCGATACGTAATCAGATGCATACACGTCTACCAGCGCTGCAGGGCCACCGTGACGCGGTACACCCCGCGTTTCGGCTCCTGGCCCTTGTCCGCCGACTGGAGCTGTATGATCTCGCGCAGAGTCACTGCCTCGGGATACGTGAGGTTCTGCACCTCGTCATCGGTAATCGACAAGGTGTAGACTCTGGCGATGCCACGCACAGCCTCGTCGAGGTCGGTATCGATTCCCGTGCGGAAGCTGCGCCATCCATCGTCGCCCTCGCGCGTCAGGCCGCAATGACACCCGTTGTGCCCATAGTCGATCCACATGTGCTCCTCCGCACGTCCTTCGCGTCAGCCCACCCACCGCACAACCCACCTGTGTAGCTCCCCGCCGTCTTGAAGCGCACGGTGAAGTACGTCTCCTTTGGTTGGGCAAAGGGGTTGACATTGTCGATGTCGACCTCGTTATACTCGATGCTGTGGTCCACGGCCTCCTCCACCGTCACCTCGCGGTCGATGGGGTCGTGGGCCATGTAAACCGACCCGGGGACGATTCTGAAGCCCATGTTCTCGGTGAGCTCTTGCATGAGCTCCTCAAGGGTGTCGCGGCCGTCCGCGTTGCACGTCACGCCGTTGAGAGAGATCTTGTAACCGTTCGAGTAGTCCACGTCGAGGGTTTCCTCCTGCTCCTCTACTGTCAGCCACAGAAGCTGCCAGATGCTTGACTCACCGCCTTCATCGTTGTCCGAGGCCCCATCGTCACCCATCTCCTCGTCCTCGTCCTCGTCATGCTCGTCGCCCTCATCCGAGCCCTCGCGGTCCTCCACCTTCGACTTCTTGGTGTTCCTCTCGTCCAGGGCGCCAGCTGGGCGCTTGAGTTCCACCCCACCTGCGCGTGGCTGCGTGAGCGTCATGAAGGTGAGTAAGACGCGTCAAGAGGTGGAGCGAGAGATACGAACCCGGTTGGTGGAGGTTGTCTCAGGCCTCAGGGACCCGACCTGACATCGCCTGAATCGGATGTGTGTTTCCGTCCGCCCCACTCTGAACATCGATTCCACCCCACTCGATGCATACTCATCTACTTGCCCTGCAGCGACACCGACACCCGATACACCCCCTGCCGGAGCTCCCCACCCTCCTGTACAACCTCGCGCACTGTGGTCGCCTCGCTCGAGAGGTTGCGCAAGCCGGCAACCATGAACGAGTAAATCTGCGCCAGGCGGTGCACAACCATGTCGAGCTCGGCCCTAAAGCTAAGCGGCCGTCACTCCCCTCGCGCGTCAGACCGCAGTGGCACCCGTTGTGCCCGTAGTCGATCCAGACCTCCTCCTCACCTGCCGTCAGCTGCGCGTCGGAGGCACTGTGCATACCCGAAGGAAACTCGGGACTGCGCCCCACGCCATCCAGGAGCACATTGAGCTCGTCGCGCCGCTTCTCCCCCGTGCTGAGAGGGTCGGTCTTGAAGTGCACGGCGAAGTACATGATCCTGCGGAAGTCGTCCAAGAGTGCGTCGTTGTTCTTGGCGGCGAGGTCGAAGGCCTCCTGCTCCTCCTGCACGGTCACGTCGCCGCGCTCCGAGCCCGCGTCGGCGAACCACACCGAGCCGGGGACGATCTTGTGGCCGAGGTCCTTCGCGAGGGCGTGCATCACCACCTCGAGCGTGTCGCCGCCCTCGGACTCGAAAGGAAGCGCCGTTCAGCGAGATGCTGAAGTCGTCAGAGAAGTCGACCTCGAGATCCTCAGCCGTCTCGTCTACAGTCAGCCTTGTCCGGTAGGGGAACCCACCGCCGTCCTCCTGCTCGATATCATCCGAGCTTGCGGCTTCGCCCTGCGTCGGCCTGGATGCGGCCTTCTTGGCCGCTGCGGTGGTGAGGGGCTTCTTGTCCTCAGGCTTCGGGGCTGCTTCTTGGAGCGGCGGAGGCGCGCAGCCTGCTTGGTGCGAGCCATTATAATGCTTTGTTGAGAGAATGTTTGCAGAGAGAGAAACAGAATGATGTGAGAATGAAGTTGGGCGCGCGTCTGGAACAGGTGGGCGACTGGACCGCACGTGACGCACTCTCTGGGTGACCGGAAGTGTGCATCCGGCTTCCGCCCCACTCTATGCCATTCCGCCCCACTCTCAACCTTGACCGCACCGTCCCTTCACCGCGTGCATGACAACGTTCAAGGCCAACAAAATGGGGCCCACCAGTCTCTCCAGGTACGACCTATAGCTCCCCTCTAGCCGGCTTCTGGGGCTGCTGCGTGCTTGTACACAATGGTGGTTTGGCACACGCCCTCAGAGCGGTACCTCTCATCGATGATCTCGAGCACGTCCCGCATGGAGAGATTCTGGCGTGGAGGGGCCTTGGCGAGGCATACAGGGCCTGGCCCACTCGCGAAAGAGTCACCGAGCTTGTTGGCGAGCTTGCATGCCACATGCTTGGTGGCCATCTGACGAGGTGTCCAGTCGCGCGGATGGGGCAGTACTGCCATCGAACTCCATGGTGAGCACCCGCTCGACCCACGCTGTTGTGGTCACTGAAAGTGGCGTTCAGTTCTTTCGCTCTGACCCACTCTATCAACAACAATGCATGTACGTACACAACCTATGACGACGCGCGGACGACCTTGTACTTCACCGCGCTCGTCTTGCCGACGATGCTCGCCACCTGCTCGACCGTGAGGCCCCGCATGCCGGCGGCGTACACGCCGTCCGTGAGCGTCAAGCCCGCCTCGGCGGCGAGCTTGCGCATCACATCGTCGAGCTTGTCTCGCCCGCTCGCCTCGACCTGATGCCCCGCCGAGTTGCGGACGGTGGCCGCGTGACCAATGATCCTGATATCAAGCTTGTCCTCGACCGACACTGTGGTTAGCGTGCTTTGCGGGTGACTCACCTTCCTCGCCTGCCGGCTTGGTGGCCTTCTCTTTCTTCGGCGGGGGAGGCCTCTTCGCCTTAAGTGGAGGGCTTTTGTGCGCCACCTCGTTCTTGGTCTGTGCGTCCGTACTCGTCGGCGCCTTGACCCCCGCATTGACCTCCGCCTTCACCGCCTTAACCGCCTTCTCCACCTTCTCCGCCTGCTCCGACGCAAGCTGGTACCAGCACCCGGCATGGCGCACCTCGTCGAAGTCGAACACACCGTCCGCGATCTCGACGACCTGCGCCACAGTAAGGCCCTGGTGCGACGGCGCCTCGGCCATCTGTAACACATGCCCGATGTCCGAGATCGTGTGCCCGACAAGCGCCGCGAGCCGCCGCACCACGTCTGAGATCTTCTCGTCCATCTTCGCGTCGACCGTCTCCTCGGGCGTCTCGTGGTCGAGCGTGAAGCTCACGGTGCACGTCTCCATCTCCTCATCGGGCGTGATCAGAAGCTCCTGCGTGACCCAGGCTGCTGTCAGCGTTGCCGAGAAGGTGCCTACTTGTCCCGTCCACGCGGACTTCGCGCTCGACACCTTCGGCGGCGCGGGAGACGGGCTTGGCCAGCTGCTGCTTCTTCTGCGGGTCCTCAGGTTGAGCTGGCGCCGGACGCTTGTTGTTCTCGTTGGGTGACATGGTTGGAGTGGAGTGGAGAGTGAGGTGAGCGAGAGCGGTTGAAGGTGGTGCAGCAATGTGGAGGTGGTGGTGTCAGTGACAACCTAAACCTGCCCCACTCTAAGTTGGATCCCCGGTAGAGGTCACATGGTGGGACCCGACCCACTCTGAACGATCTGACCTGCTGGCATACCCACTCTGAAGTAGCGCCTTCATCCAGTCAGAGTGGGTCGGTAGGAGGGCTGGGTATGGTCCTGCCCCAGGGTCAGGCTGGGAGTAGCGATTGACCGCCAGAGCGCCAGAGGCCTTGATTGGCCTTGATGAGGTGAGACTTCAGGTGCCCCACTCCCTCCATCATATCCCCACTCCTCCAGGACAATATTAGGGACCATCGGTTAGGACTGGGCTAATGAGTTACATTGCCAGGTGCCACAGCCAGCAAACGAGCAAGCGAGCCAGCGAGCCAGCGAGCCAGCGAGCCAGCGAGCCAGCGAGCCAGCGAGCCAGCGAGGCTGAGAGTGATCGGAGCGTGGAGTGATGGTTGGATGAGACAACCTCCTGCCCCACTCTTATCCCTTCGTCGTGGTGCAGACCAAAATTGGTTCCGTCACCGGCCCGTCGCCGCTGCCGCTGCCAACGCGAGACGCGTCCAGCTGCAGGTAATCTCACGCGTCAAACCACAACTCTTCCAATGTCCACATCCAAACGGAAAGCATCGACCGAGCTGGAGACGGCACGGGACGGAGCCGCCAGACCCGTGCCCCCAACAGCTCCCGGTGAGGCCCAGAACCCGATCGAGGTGACGTCCTCGCCCGGCTCGTCAACGGCCTCGTCACCAGCGTCATTCTCCTACTTCTCCGGCATCGATTCGGACTACGACAACGACAGTGCGTCTAGCATTGACAAAGCCTGACCACAGACGGAGACGTGGACCTGTGCTTCGACCAGGGACCTAATGGGGAGGACGACCAGTTCTACGCCTACCTGCGCAACTCGTACACCCTTGACAAGCTCGGCGACGTCGCCCTGATGATCGAGAATGTAAACATCAAGGTGGAGACGGTGGTGCGCAGGCTTGCCGACATCTACGGCCTCGTCATACCCCCCAAGGGACACAAGTTCGCGTACGTCCTCACCATGTGCCGCAATGAGAGGGTCTCCAACCCGTCGTTGGCGGATGTCATCGACAGTTTCCTTGACGGGTATGTGGAGACGCAGGACCACTACGATAAGAAGGACTTCGTTGTCGGCGTGCGGTTCAATGTGCGGAGGTGGCCGGTCAAGTACAGGAAGGCGTAGCTGAGCAGCGGGGACCTTTGCATGCACCACCCATCCACCATGTCCACCGCAATTGAATCCAAGGCCGCTGCGGTCCAGGGCGCGGCGAAGCAGGCAGCGATCAAGCCCAAGGCGTGCGTGTCCTCGGCCATCCCTCCCCCGCCACCGAGTTTCTCACCCGCGCCCGCAGAGAGTGCGTCCACGCGCCCGGCGCGTCCGTCCAGCTGCCCATGCTAACCGCAGGCTAGGTATGAGCACCAACATGTAGACATGACAACTGTGCCATCACTCCTTGACCTGCTTCATGCTAACCTTGGCCATCTTGCCCGCGTCCATGATCTGCCGCATCGTGGGGTCCTGCAGCGCCATCCCTGTCCGCGTCTCACACTGGATCGCGCTCTTCCCCCGCCCAACCTTGTATCCCATCATGAACGCAAAGATGCGGAGCACGCCCTCGGCCGTGTCGGTCCACGGCACCAGCAGCTCGCGGTTCGTGTGCGACCACGTCGCGCGGCACTTGTCCCGCGCGTCAGCGAGGTACAGCTCGCCCGTGTATGCGTCGAGGGCTGGCGTCAGTGTGGGAAGATCGGTGCGCGGGCGTACCTTTGCCCGTGCTCTTGGCCGTGCTCTTGGGCTTGTCCGTGCTCTTGCCCTTCGGCTTCTCGGCCTTTCCCGGCGCCTTGGTCGCCTTGGGCGCAGGGCTCGCCGCGTTCTTCTTCGGAGGCTCCGGCGCACCCTTGACCGGCGGCTTGTACTTGTTCGTCTTCATGACGACGCGCACCCGCCCGCCCGAGCAGATGACATCGTCCACCGTCGGCTCGTCGTACGCGTCCCCGTCGGCGTTCTCGAACCAGAAGTGGTTCCCGCGCGCACTGAGCGTCGTGTTGGTCATGCGGGCGAAGATGCGCTGGTGTTAGCCCAAGCTTTGACCGCATGGTTGGTGAAAGTGTACTGCAGAAGGGGAAGGAGGACTCACCATGACGCCCGCCACGGTATCGTCGCCCCGCACGTTCAGCGTCTCGGGCACGCCCGACCACATGGCCTCGTACTGCCCCGCGCTGGGGAAGAGGGTGAGGTATCCCTCGACGGTGGAGCCGTCAGCGTTGGTGACTTTGGTGGCGGAGAAGGAGGCCCAGGGCGGACACTTGGGCGTAGGGCGGCGCACATTGTCTGCTGTTAGACCGTAAAGGCGTAGGTGCTCACGCTCTGGCTTGATGTATGGGTGGAAGCGGTCCATGTTGGTGGTTGTGGAGATTGTTTGTTGACAAGAATGGGGAGTGGATGTGGGATGGGCGCCGAGAGTGGTTGACTGGATCGGCGCCGGAGATTCCTCGGACCATCGGATGTATGCTGCCGATTATCCACATCCCTCAAGTTTCACTCGCGTTTCACCGACCCAATCTCGACGTCGTCCATTCCATTCCACCATGCCGCGAAAGCGAATGAGGACCAGCGCTGCTGCCAAGGCATCCCCCGTTCTCCCCGGCAAGTCCGCCAACCGCTTGAGCGGTCTGTTCAGAGCGATCAGAGCACCGTCGCTCGGCAACGGGCGACAATGCTTCGCCGAGTGGATCGACGACGATTCTGGCATGCTTCGGCTCCCCGCGTTGTGGGTCGACCGGCTCGAAGAACCTCTGGTACGGCCTGTTAGGCGCTCCCGCTGACGAGAGCCGATGATAGTGTCGAGGGTGCTGAACACAGACGCAAAGCTCCGCTTCGAGGCTACCACCCACCTCGGAGAGGCCGTGTCCCTCGACAGGACGCTGAGCGACGCGTATGGCCAGCTGTTGCTGGTTGAGGTGTTTGTCTTCCCACAGGTCAATGCACCGTCCATCTCGCCTCCTGCCGATGCGCCTCTCCGTAAGTCCAGATTCGCGTGTGCTGATGGAAGGCACCAAGGGTGAGGCGACGATGTACCTCCGCCCCCACGGCAACGCGTGTCAGGTCACCTGGCGGGCGCCGAACTATCCCTACCTAGACGACGGGCAGGGCTACTACGTGCTCACCCTGCCGGCGGCGCATACGCTGGACTCGGTGGTGCGCGCGTTCCAGGGCCTGTTCGGCATCCCCATCGTGTGGGGGCAGGACGCAGTTGCGTACGCCGCTGGAGAGACCAAGCTGCAGGGCAAGTGGGACCTCCAGAAGTCCATGAAGGGGCGGCTGAGCAGTGGCTCCCTCACGGTGAAGGTCACCTTCCGTGTAGCCGAGCTCACTTGGGTGTAGAGCACGAGGAGGTGGCAGAGCATGACCTATAGAGTACTGGCGCGCCGTCTCACAGGGGGCGCGACGCGGCGTTCATCAAGACGCGTCGAGCGGAGCCAATTTCTTCGGGATAGGGTTTGCCGACATCAGTCCAGTCAACCTGCGTCATCCGTCCCGGGCCTGGCCCCACACTCATCTCATCAGCCACCTCCACCTCCACCTCGCTGCCTTGCATGTCCGCAGTTCTCAATCCACCATGCCCCGCACAAAGCAGACGGCGCGCAAGAGCACTGGCGGCTCGGCCCCAAGGCCACGGATCAAGGCCAAGCGTCCCACTTGGATCCCACCGTCGGTGAGCTGGGGCGCCTCGGCAGAGGAGAAGGCCAAGGCCGAGGCAAAGAAGAAGCACGTCCTCGAGGGTGTCCTCAGGGTTCGCCTCAGCCATGACGGGGACTGCCAGGCGACATGGTCTAAGGCACCGTACGGCCAGTGCGTTGTCGTGCCGTGGCACGCGATGCTGAGCCGTACCATGGTGAGTAGCTCTTTGTGCCCTCCCCGCCCTCGCCTGACACCAGGACACGTTTCTGCACATGACGGGCGTGGAGAAAGCCGACGTGCCCTGCCCGTACTGGTTCGAGGACATCGATGGGGAGGGATACGACGCCGACGTCGACATGGAGGAGGTGCGTGGGGAGGAGGATGGGTGGGTGCGCGTTGTGATCAAGACGGCAGCGAAGGGGAAGAGCAAGGCCAAGGCCGCCGCAAGTCCAGCCAAAGGATCAAGCAAGGCAGAGTTTAAGCCCAAGCCCAAGGCCGCGGCGGGGAAGGGTACTGATGAGTCAGCGCGCGTAAGAGCTAACCCAGCCGGCGTGGAGGAGCACGCCATCTCGTTCCAGGACAGCGAGGGCAAATGCCTCATCCGCTGGGGGCAGTGCAAGCTCGTCCTCCCCTGGTCGTTCACGTTCGAGGACGTGGCGCGCGCCTTCGCCGGCCTGCTGGGGATCAAGGTCGCGCGGGGGAAAGCGCTCAGCTTCCAGTCTGCAGACGAGGAGGAGCTGGACGGGAGCGCCGAGCTGCGCGACGTCATGTCCGACATGTCCACCGACAGCTGGGGCGCGGCGCGCACCGTGATAGTGAGGATCAAGACAGCGTAGTGTAGGAGTTGTAATGAGGCATGAATTGACCGAAATTTCGCCGACCCCACCGCCACCTCCGCATTTCACCCTGTGCTCGCCGCCACCCTGGCCGTCGGCGCCATCGATCCCCCGTCGCCGCAGACTTGACTGGCAAAACGGTGGCTCACGCCAGCCTCGTGTGGGGCTCGAACCCACGACCGAATGATCAACCGGAATCCAAAGATCCGCATTAAGAGTCATTTAATCTACCGACTGATATAACGAGGCGATGTTGTCGACACTCCTGGCGTTTCTGGGGCGCCTAAGGAGGCCTGGGGCTGAACAGCGCTGCGGGATGGACGTCCGCACGCGGTGTTGAGACTCTACGAGACTCTGGAGGAATGAGGGTGCGATGAGGAGGTGAGGAGTGGATTGATGGTGAGGCGGAACTCGGGTGGGGAGCCGCGGAGGCGGCGGAGGTTCTTCCGTTGTGATGGATCTGCTGCGGGTCGTTGCATTGTCATCTGCCACTTGATCACTTCCCATCCACTCACACACCACATTGTCACTCTCTCACTCTACCTTTCGACGTTGCCATCACCGTCCTCGCTTTCACTGTCCCCACTTTCTCATCCTCTTCCTCTCCTCCCATCCTCTTATGCATCTCCCTCCCCATTTCCATCCATCGCATTTTCCATCCATCGCATCAGACCCTCGCGCGACCGTCATGCTCCCAGGACGCGCTACCCAACCCCGAATCGCCACCGCACCATGCCTCGACAGGTCCACACTAGCTCTGGCCCAAACCTCCAGTACAGCCGCCGAGTCACCCTCCCCTAGCCCTTCTTCCCCGGCCGCCCTACCGAGCGCATGGCCAGCTCCGGCCCATCCCTCTCCAAGCCGAAAACAGGCCCGCTGCACACACCCCGCTGCACACAGCCCGATGCACACTGCCCGATGCACACTGCCCGAACACTTCTCCGCCCAATCTTGGCGTACCTCGCCTGCCGAACGCCCTACGAGCATCGGCCGTGTCACTGCAAGGTGTGGCGGCGCTTCCCACGCCTTCGGCGCCTCGAGCTCGATCTTACCGACCTTCACTCCACGGAGAAGGTCGGGAACCTCGAGACCTGCATTGCGGCGAGCTACGACACGTCCGACTATTGGCGCGAGAGCTCTATCGATCACGCCACCCTCCGACGCTGCGTGGTTGTGCAGAACCAGGGCCCTGTATCCCTCCTTGTCCGTCTGAACGGCTGCGAGGCCAGCAAGGTCCTCCAAAATTGGGGAGATCTCTTCCCCCTCCACGATGACGACGTCAAGCGGCTCGTGGTGGTCACAGACGTGATCAAGGATAACGAAACTTGGTGTGAGTTCAATAGATGCCCGTGGCGATGCTGATGCCCGTCTACAAAACCACCGACATCAAACCACCTCCCGGGATGCAGGTAGTCCAGATCTTCAAGCCTGCCCCAGTGCACCCTCGTCCCCAGAATGACCTCCGGCGCGCGATACGCCGTGAGGGGTGTCTCGTCACATGTTAGTGCAGTCCTAAATGCATTCCACTCAGCGGGGCTGATTTTCAACTGGAGCGCCTTCTTCATTCAATTGATATCATCAACTCTTCCATCATCAACATCCATCATCAACATCCATCACCAACCTGACGACCCCCAGGATGTCCAACACTCTCTCGGTGCTCCCCGAGGACGTCCTCCACCCCATCCTGGCCCTGCTTCGTCCCAAGGACCTTGCCTCAGTCGCTCGCACCACTCAATCCCTCCACTTCCTCGCCACCCAGTACCTCTACAAGAAGGTCACGATTGGACACAACGCTGATGTTCCCGCCACCGTCAACTTTCTCATCAACCATCCAGACGTTGCTGCTCGAGTGAGAACCCTCGAGATCACCCATCACAGAAACTGCACCTTGACCGCGTGCCCCCTGCTTCCCCGGCTGCCGAACCTGCACAGCTTTGTCCTCGATATCGCCCACCCGTTGTCCGACTCCGGCGTGAAGACGCTTAACACATGCCTTGCAGGCCGGAAGGGCGGTACAAAGAAGCGGTCCGGCGTCGGAGACACTTGGGAGTTTGGCCCTAGGTTGAATGTCTGTGCACTGGCAATCAACCAGAGCCCCCTTGCAGTGGTGGTCCGCCTTTTCGGACAAGGACTATCAGAGGTGCTCTTCGGCTGGGAAGGGCTGTTCCCCTTCTTGCCAACGAACGTGCAACAGCTGGTGGTAGTCACGGACATGAACCGCGCGAGTGGCTTTCATTGTGAGTCACTGAAATACATCCAGAGCTAACAGCCGTAGGGCACCTGGCCTACGACCGCCTTCACGGTCCAGGCCTGAAGCTGGTGCAAGTGTACAAACACACGGGACTCCCCGACCCGAACCCCTGGAGCCAGAGCTACAAGGTCCAGCGCATTGAAAATGATCTTATGGCCCTCTATTGGGAGCTCGAGCGCCACCGCTTGGCCTTTGACCTCACGGTGGTCGATGCACTCAGGTTATGCGGTCATCCGCCTCTGCCAAGGAGAGAACCGATGTATACGGGGTCCTCTGAAGCGCCGAAACGTTTGGACGCCCTGGCGAGACAGTACGGAGGGCGGCTCGAGCAGGCCGACATGGTCAACTACTTTGGCGAGGGCAGGTTTGAGCCTGAGTGGGACGAGGCGCTGGTCGCCAGCCTGCAAGAACCCGAGGAGACGTTTGGGTGGAAGCAGGCTGTGCGCGACACTTTCCCCTTCGCCGAGGCGGCCGATTGGGAGCTCAAAGATATGTCGTAGGCTACAAGCGAGTGCGAGAAGGGCACTTAGTGGAATGAAAGGGTCATGTATCGTGGCCGACAGGGACTAGGTGTGTCGAGGTGGTGCCCATGCAGTGTTAGGCAATGCTTATCAATTTTACGCCCATGCATCGAGATGCTACCTGCATGTATGGGGTTGGTCTTGGTTTGCAGTGGAACGCAGAGAGAAAATTTTGGAGTGGGGGGACCCCAAGTACCAGACCGAGCCGTGGAGCCCCGTATGGGCCTACATCATGCTCCTCGAGGCCCGTGAAATCATCCACTCGAACGCGGAGATGAACGAGGAGCAGGCAACATTCCTTCGTCACGGTGACGACCATTCCGGCCAGTTCATCTTCAATGACGACGGCACCCTGGCTGGTGTAATCGATTGGGAGTTGTGAGTTACCTTCGTGCATCACCAGCTGACCTCGCAGCTCCAGTACACTTCCTTTTGCGGAGGCGTTTGCTGCGCCCACATGGTTCTTTGACTTTGATCAAGGGTATCGTTTGGAAACTCGCACGTGCCGGAACAACAAGCTGGGTTCACTGGAGGTGCAGCTATGCCAGTCGCTCCTTGATCACGGCAGGGGCGACTTGGCCGATGCCGTGCGTGGCGGCCGCAAGTGGCACCGTCTGGATGATCTGTTGGGTGGCCACATCCCCGAGTACGAGGGCGCTGTTGGGCTGCGCCTGGCTTTTAACTCAAACGCACAGTTCCCTCTATCTAAGGACGAGTGGATCAAGGAGGGTATGGCCAAGTACGGCGACGACGTGGGACTTCTGAACATCGCCGACTCCTGGGAAGCGCTGCAGAAGATGCTGGCGGACGATGCCCAGAAGGCATCTGACCTGGTCCAGGCGAAGCGCAGGGCCCCTACCAGACAGGAGGATTCGAGGAAGACAGAGGCCACCGTGAAGACGCCGGTGCGTCGTGGACACGACCGCAGAGACCGTCAGCGATTACGGCTGTGTTGCAAGCGTGTGGTGAAAGCATTGAGCTGCAACATGACTTCATTGTAGACGCGCCTACTGTACATGCGAATGAATGCGACTCTAGAATCGGCCTAACATACAACATGCATCCCCTTCTATCTCCCTTGGTCGGTCTAGATCTAGCGCGACTCCCAAATGTTCTCCAGGAAGGTGACAAAGTTTGCAGCCACCTGGGGCTCGGTCCAGCTGCCCGCAGCACCGCCGCCAGAGCGCTGCGCACCAGTCTGTGTCGCCTCGAACTGGCGCTTGAGGCGCTGCATCTCGCTCAGCGTAGGCTTGTGTCCAGGGAGATGGAGGACGAGGCCAGGCGGTGCAGGTGGCGAGGGGATGGGGAAGGTCGGCGTTGGACCCGCGGCAAGGTGCGCAAGGAGCGCGCTGACGATGGCGCTCGTCGTTCTCGTCAGCGTCTGTAGCGTACCTGGTGGCGGCGCGCTGCGCTGGTTTACCGCCTGGTTGGGCGGACGCTTCTGGCCAGTCCGGATTGCGCTCCAGATGTCGTCGCCGGGGAGCTCCTCGTCCCACGGCACCGTGAAGAGCGGCGAGTCCCACCGCACCATCGAGTTCGGCTCCTCGTACCGCTGGATGAGGTTGTCGAAGCTGGGGTAAGCGGTGTTCTGGGTCGCCTTGGCCGCGTTCTCCAGCTCCTCATCGTAGTCCTCGGCGGTGAACATCAAGCAGAAGCTCGAGAAGCGCTCCACAGCAACTGCCTCGCCGAATGCGATCACCTTCTTCCCTGTCTCCTCGGCACTCGTCCTTCTCTTGAGAAGGGGAACTTGGACTCACGTCGCCTGGGCGTAGCGCTCCTCCTCTGGCAGCGCCTCATGCCACTCAGCACACTTCCCTGGCGGGGCAGCTACCCGGATAGTAGCGACCCGCACGCCCGCCTCTCGCGCGGCGCAGTACAGCTGGTAACGGAACCCCTTGATGTAGTTCGCGCTGTCGAGGATGGTGATGTTGTCTGGGCGGAGGGAGCGAGTTGCGGCCGTGAAGAGGGCTGCACGTGCGGGCTTCTCGGTCTTGCTGTCTGCGACGGGGTGCGGGCGGAGTCGATGGTCGGCGTGAAGGGCAGGGGGGCGAGGAAGGTGGAGGTAAAAGTGGAGGTCGAAAAAGTGGAGGTGAGGGCCGAGCGGCGAGCGGCGAGCGGCAAAGATCAACCGACCGAGCGTGCAAGCGGCGAGACGGCGTAGCGAGGGCGTGCATCACGTTGATGAGGACGAGGGCGTCAGCGCAGTGCAAGCGTTGACCGCGTCGCTGTAACGCAAGCGACTCACCATCGTACGCGCTCCTGGACACGTGACACCCCGTGTCGTCAACAAGCACCACGTCAAACTTGGGCCCGTCGTAGTCCGGGGCAGCTATGCGCTCCTGGAGGTAGTCGCGGAGCTGCCGTGCTCGTGTCGACTTGCCGGAGCAAGGGAAACCGGAGATGGTGACGAGGGCCATGGATGGATGGTGAGGAGGAGGTGAAGAGGGAGCTTTGGTTGGTTGGAGGTTGATGACGCTGACTTTGGACACTTTGGACTCTGGCAGGGAATCCACCTCGCCTCTCTCTTTTCGGCTCTCCGCGCCGCCTTCCTCCGTAGACACACCATTCATCCATCCATCACTCTTTCAATCCATCACACCTCTATCCGCTCAGTCCCACTCTGGGACACCCCCCACTCGCTCCCCGCTCTGTCTCGCGCTGCGCGCGTGCGCTGATTCTCTCCGCGCGCGCGCCGTAACCCCCTCATCGCCCCGCTCCACCCTTCGCCCACCCCGGTGCATCCACTGCCGCCTCGTCCGCCGCCCCCAACGCCCACTTCCACCATGTCTCGGAAGCGCGACTCAACCCTGGGGAGCCTTTCCTCGGCGGCGACGGACTCGTTGACCATCGCCAAAGAAGTGGTCATGACGCCCTTTGCGTCCGACCACCGCCGCACCGAGAGCACCCGCATACTTGCAGACCGTGAGTACATTTGGCACGCACAAGCTTCGTCATCCTCCCAATCGCTGACCCCAGTCGCACCGTCGCTCATGCAGCCCAAGTTCACGAGCAGGGCCGGCACGCCCGTCGGGCTGAACCGGGGGCACCGCCCCTCGCTGCTCAGACTCCCCACCAACGTCCCCGGCGTTGGCAGGTTGGGACAGGAGCCGCCGTCCGCGACGTCGCTCGCGATCCTCGAGAACGCCGAGGTCCTAGCCCAGCTGTCGCTGGATAGAGGCGAGCCGGCGGGCGAGGTGTCGCTCATTCGCGGGTTCAGGGCGACCATCCCGTCCTCGGAGCTCAGCAAGCAGCGGCGCCGGACGCAGCGCGGCGAGCTCGTCGACACGGACCTCGGTGGTGACCGTCTCGGGCTCCGCCGGCTCGGCGAGCGCGCGCGTGGCCTCCTCACTGAGGGCGAGCACAGCGATGGGGAGCGCGATGATCGGCCCGGGCGCAAGACCCGCCGCAGGCGGAAGCACAGCCGGGCTTCCCGGGAGGCGCTCCTCGCGTCCAACCTCCACCTCGAGGACCTGCTCAAGCACGCCGACGAGATTGCGCAGGACAAGGACAACCTCCGTGTACGCCAGGTGAGTAGCATAGCCTGGGTTAAGCCGCGAGAGGGCGTCCCCCGCTGGTCCGAATGGAGGACGATGAGGCCCCGCATGATGAGGAAGGCACACCGGTGCTAACACCAGTCCCTCGTCAACGCCGAGATCGCCGAGGTCACCGCCAAGATCGGCACGCTCGAGGAGATTCGGCGGCGTCTGGAGAAGAGCCTGCTCAAGCTGCAGGAGGAGAGCCTGGAGCTGGATGACGAGCTTGAGGGTGTGCAGGAGATGATGGCGTCGCCCAGCGTCACATCCGCGGCAGGCACCAAGGCGCTACCTCCCACCACGACTACACCAGCCAAGAGCTCGCGCAGGCGAAAGGGGCCTGCATTCCTGCCCTCGGAACACGACGAGTTGCCCTCGGGCGTGGCATTCATGGTGAGTGGAGCTTCTCCCGAACAACCCCTGCCCTCCCGGCCATTCGTTGTACCCGATACTGACTTGGCAGTCCATTCAAGCTCACACCGCACCCATCACTGCGCTGGACTTCAACGAACCCTACGGCATGCTGGTGACGGCTGGGCAAGACGATATTGTGAAGGTCTGGGACCTCTGCGACGGCGAGGCGATCGGCGAGTTGCGAGGACACAAGGGCACGGTCAAGGCTGTCCAAGTGGAGGACACGCTCTGCCTCACGGGAGGAGCGGACGGCAATGTCAAGATGTGGGACCTCCGCCTCGTCGAGGACTACGAGGAGAAGCTGCGCGAGCAATCGGACAAGGCGCGGCGAGACCCACTCTCTAGCATCGCCGAGCAGAACGAGGGTGGCGGCGAGGACGAGGAGGAGCCTGCCAAGGAGGACCCTGGGCCGTGCGTCCGCACCCTCGAGGGGCACAGCAAGGCGATCACGTCCATGTACTACGAGGATGGGACGCTCGTGACCGGCTCGTCGGACAAAACGCTCCGCCAGTGGGACGTCTCGACCGGGCAGTGCGTACAGACGATGGACATCCTCTGGGCGATCAGCAACCCCCCAGCTGTGCCGCTCTCACCACGCAAGAAGGCTCGACCGGGTCTGTCGCACCGCTCGTCCACGTCGTTTGGCTCGGTGCAGTACGACGACCTCCTCCCTTCCCCTGGGGGCGTGCCGAACCCGAACGCGGCGCAGCAGCAGCTTCTTGCCGCCGTCACCGGCCAGTTCGCCGTCCCCACCCCGCCCTTCGCGGACGGCACCTGGGACATGTACCAGGACTTTGTCGGCGGCGTGCAGTTCTGGGGCTACGCGCTCGCAAGCGGATCAGGCGACGGCGCGGTGCGCATGTGGGACATGCGGACGGGACAGGCGCACCGGACCCTCACGGGCCACACTGCGCCCGTCACCTGCATCCAGTTCGACGAGCACAACATCGTCTCAGGCTCGCTGGACAAGACCGTGAGGGTAAGTTTGGACATTGGGGTGCGGGTGCAGCCTGCCGAAACGAGGCTGGTAGGTGCCGCTGCCTTCGGCAGTCTACTTTCGTCGCCGTCCGAACGCAGCCGCTCCTGCTAGTCGACATGGCCTCACGGCACCTTCCAGCCCTACGGTTGGATATCTTCGGTTCCCCATCGCCCTCCTAGTGACCTCCTAAGAGTTTGTGCTGACGGAAAGATATGGGACATGCGGATGGGCGCCGTGTCCGAGCTGCACAAGTACGAGTACCCTGTCACGGCGGTGCAGTTCGACAGCCGCAAGGTTGTCGCGGCCGTCGGCGAGAACGGCGTCGAGGTGTACAACCGCACGACGGCGGAGCACTCGCGCCTCGTAGTCAATGGGCACACCAAACCCGCCGAGCGCCTCCGCTTCATGGACAAGTACCTCGTATCGGGTGGGCGCGACGGCTGCGCCAAGGTGTGGGCCATGTAGCCACACCTGCATGCACATCATTCAACGGCAGCGAATGCGGTGGACGCGGGGGACGCGGGGAGGGCGGGGACGTGGTGAACCCGGTGAAGCCGGGGAATCCGGTGATGAAGAGGAGGTGATGGGGAGTGAGGATGGGGGCGAGGGAGGGGCAATGCCGTTGTGCGTGGGCAAGGCGACGAACCCGAGGAAGCCGATGGTTGCTGGGGAGTCGGTGTGCATGCGGAAGATGACATGCGTAGCCAAGCCGGTGGCGTGCAACCTGGCGAGTGCGGGGGCGGTGCGGCACCAGGTGGCGTCGGTGCGGACAAGTCCGTGCACCGGTGGTGACGAGAAGCACCGCCGACACGACACACACGCGGTGGCGCCGTCGACTCTCATGCATCTGATCACCAGGATAAAGCCTCCCATCGCAGTGCGAGCCTCGCCACCCCCCACCTGCTCATCACCACCTTCCTCCACCTAATAAACTTCCACCCCACATCCAACCACCACTCACAACCACAACACCCTTCGACACCAACCATGTCGTGCGTCCCACCGCGCCAACGCTCACCCCAGCGCGACCTGTGAGCACTGCGTCCGCAAGTGCATGTACTGTGCGTCTTGGTCCTGCAGTTCTGATGCCAGGCCATCCCGAGGACTACCCGCCGCGCGACCTCAGCGACGGAGAGTGGGAGGAGAGCAGTGAGGAGGACGAGGAGGAGGAGGACGGAGACGGGGAGGAAGCTGAAGAAGAGGAGGAGGAGGGTGACGAGGGCGAGGAGTAGCGCGGTAGCGCGAAGCGCAGCAGCATGGAATATAATGACCCAATGATGAGATGGGTGCGAGGTTGAGGCATCCCAGTGCGAGGGAGACTTCGCTGCACCAAGGAAGGTGGCAGCTGCCGTCACGGCTCACCCGATGGGCTTTGTCAACTCGCTCTCCTTCAACAAACACCACCAGCGCGTATCATGTCCATCCCCTTCTCCGGCACCTCGCCTCCCGGCGCCGAGTCCGTCACCCTCCCGCGCCCCGTTGACGTGGTGCGCGACCAGCTCGCCGAGGCCGAAAGCGCAATCCGCATCATCATCAGCATCATCGCGAGATACCTCAAACACAAGACGACCTTCTTCGCGCCGCTCGGAACACAGTGCATCCACCTCGAGGACACCAGGGCATTCCACGAGCTGCTCGACACCATCATCTTCCATTCTGAGAGCCTCGACGACGCCCTAAACCACCCCGACATCGACTTCGGCTTCTACGGCTTCAACAACCCCCTCACTGTGACTCGCATGCTCACGGCGACCGCTCGAAACGACTTGCTCCTCAAGGTTCAGTACATGCGGGAACACGCCGGCGCGCTGCTCGAGTACGCTCGCGCGATCGCTGCGTGGACCTCGGCAGCTTTACACTGCCACGGCGTGCAATGGCAAGATCCTACGCCCAGGTCCACCTAGTTTGCCGACAGCACCGTCGAGTCAAGGTTAATTGCCCTTGCAGAACGACCAGAACAGCCCTCACCAAGAGTACATGTATTCACTGGTGCGCGCTTCAGTGGTGCGCTGCAGCCTCCCTCCTATCAAAGCTACGCTTCATCATCCTCATCAGAGCTCCGCGTCATCCTTCTCATCCGACTCGGAAGGCAGTGCCGTGTTGATCCACTGCGCGAGCCGCAACGTCCAGTTGCGAAAGGCCGTGGTGTGCTCGACTGTGACCAGCTCCTTGAGCCCGGCGTCGAGGTCGATGGTCGAAATGATCATGGCCACGAGGGGGAATGCTTGAGATGGCAGGCCATACGGGCCGCGCGAGCACCTGAGGAACGAGGGGTGGTTGAGCGAGGGGTGGTTGAGGATGTCGCGGAGCGCGACGGCCTCGACGCGGAGATTCTTGAGCATGCGGTGGAAGGAATTGCGCTCGAGGTTGGTGATCGCTAGCCACGAGGCCGGGTAGGCGAGGTAGTCGTCAAGAAGCGCCATCATATTTTCCACTCGCTGCTCCGCGTCGTGGAGGATGAAGAAACCGTTCTGAGTCGGCGAGCCGGGGACGGGGACGGTGGGGGAAGGCATTTTCACGGGAGTGAGTCTGAGGGAGTGGCTCGACGGGAGGTGAGGACAAGAGGTGGTACAGGATGCACAGGAGGTACAGGGGGTGTCTAGAAGTGGTGAACGAGGTGACGTGGAGTGGGTGAAGGTAGAAGTGGGTGAAAGTGGAAGTGATATAGTGGGAGGAGGGAGGGAAGGGTAATGGTACTCGCACTGCGACGAGCGCAGCCTCGCCACAGCAACTTTGCCTCGCATGCCTTGCACCAATTCATCACTTCACTTGTGCCACACTACTCTACTATCTGAAACCTCCCACAATCGCTTCCTGAGCCCCCCACACGCTTTTAGACCTCCTCGAGCCGGGCACGGCACCCAAGAGCTACAGTCCATCTTACTCCGCCTCCGGGCTATAAGCGCACTGCTCCGCCTCGATGATCCAGCGCTCCAGCAGCTCCGTGTACCTGTGTATAGCGCGGGCGTGGTCGAGCACGAACAGCTGCTTGAGCTCGGCTTCGGCGTCGATCGTAGCGATGATAATACGGAGGAGGAGCAGCGCCGGGGAGGGCGATTTATCCGACCGGCGCGCAAAGTTATTGAGCGAGGGGTGGTCGAGGAGGCCGAGGAGGGAGATGGCCTCGGAGCGGACCTTTTTGAGCATCTTGAGGTAGGTGTCGCGCTGGTGATCGAGGAGCTCTGCCCAGGAGGTCGGCGAGTGCTGGTACATGTACTCGAGGTAGTGCTCGAGCATGTACTGCTCGAGAATGTACGCCATCTTGTCGACTTGCTTGCTCGCGGCCTTGAGGGTGACGTAGCCCACCGCGCGCGGGGAGTCGGTGAAGGGGTCGGTGAAGGGGTCGGTGAAGGTGGACATGGCGGACGTGGTATTGGGCGCGTTGGGGCAGGGGTAGGGGAGCATGCGCGACAGGAGTGGCTCGAGGTGAGTGGAGGAGAGGGTGGTGGTGCAGGGCGGTGTCAAGAGATATCAAGCAAGAGAGGTGAAGAGGGGTGTATAACGGTCAAGTGGGATAGTGGACGAGGGAAGGCTGATGGCGCTAGCGCTGCGCCTCGGCGCAGCAACGCCACATTCATCACCCCATCAGGATTCGATCAGGCAGAAGGGCATGACTCCACTTATATTGGGACCAAAGCGCTGTTCGCTCTTAGTCTCTGTGTCACATCGCCTCGGAAACCGCCCACCGTCCATCATCTGCGCCCTACACACTCTTCGCCACCTCCTCGAGCCGAGCGCGGAGGGAGCGGCCCTTGCCGAGGTGGTTCTGGATCTGCTTAGCCGTGAGGCCCGTCTGAGGTGAGCACTCCTCCCCTGCCGCTACCAACCTCGGCCTGCGTCGCCGCAATGTTGGGGCCCATCACGGCGGCGATGCCTCGCTCGATGACCAGCTCGACGAGGCGCTGGCGTCCCTCGGCGGCCGCAGGGTTGGGCTTGGGGTTGGGCTCCTTGAGCTGCGCCTTCTTGCGCTGGTACGGCGTGGGGGGCTCGGGGGAGGGCTCGCGCTTGACGGGTGGCATGGTGGGGTGCGGTGAGGAGCTGGAGGGTTTAGGTGGAAGCTGGTTGATGGTCGTTTAAGAGGTGTGATAGACGAGTGAAGAGCTGAGGGGTGAGCCTTGGATGGCGGTGAGTGTGAAGTGAGCGGAGTGGGAGCGAGGATAGAGCGAGTGGGAGCGGACGATGAGTGCGAGTCAGGTGAGCGCGAGCGGGCGTATGCGCCCTCGTTGCGGATCTGTACCCTCCCCCATCGGCCCGGGTCACATCTCGCTCCCTCGTGACGCTTCCCACCCTCCTGCCTCTCTCCTCTGCTCTCAACATCCTCTCACTGCCTCTCCTTCACTCTTCGCTCGTTCACCCACTCCCACAGTCACACTCAGCAGCCTGTCGTCCGCGTTACTCCCCTCTTGCCTCCACACTCGCCAGCCCCACCGTTTCAACACCATGGTCGATCTCGACGTTAAGCCCATCCTCCCCCGCACGCCGAGCCCCAGTCCCAGCAAGAAGCGCAAGACGGCGCCCAAGTCCAAGGCCAAGCCCGACGCCAAGCCCCCCACCAAGCCCGCCGCCTCGAGCCTCGGCGGGGGCCGCGCCCGCCTCGCGGAGGAGGTCGTCGCGCTCGGCATCGCGGCGGCGCAGGCGAACTCGGCGACGCTGGTCGAGAAGGTGAGCTGAAGTTAGTGGGGTGAGCGCGCTGCCAGAGGGAGGAGCGACAGTGGACGAAGAGTGGAGGGCGAGCGCATGAGCTGACCCCAGACCGGCCTCACGGCCGCTCAGATCAAGAACCAGCTCGCGCCGGGCCGCTCGAACGTCCGCAAGGCGCTGCTGGAGGCGGCGAAGGACGCGTGAGGTAGGGGTATCGCATGCAGTCTATGCTCTACTTCTCGTCGTCGCTGTCGTCGCCCTTCTTCTTGAGGTGCGACTCGGTCGTCTTGCGGTCGCGGCGGCGCTTAACGTCCCACTGGGCGTTAGGGGGATCGCTCTCCACGGGTCTCTTCCCTGGGCGCGCTCTTCTTCTCGCTCACACGTCCCCTGCCCCGACCCCGCGCAACCGCCGGCTGGCCTTCCGTGGCAGCAGTGCCGCGGCCACCGAAGCTCGCGCTCCTCGCGGTGCTCGCCTCTTGAGCTCCTCCCTTGCCCACCCCGCTCATCTCTCCACTCTCGTACACTCACGTTGTGCACGCGCGCAAAGTTGACCTCCATGACGGTAACCTGCTCGCGGATCCACTCGAGGTCCTCGACGACCTCGGTGAGGTTCTTCTTCGCGCCCGACAGCTTGGTGCTCAGCAGCTCGGCCGCCTCCGGGAGGGGGTACATGAGCATGGTGTTTGCCTGGGGTCAGAGCCTCCCCGCCCCGCACTCACCCCAAGCCACAGCCCGACCTCGCCCGTCTCCTGCACCTGCGCCTCGGCATACAGCGTGTCGTTGAGCTCGAACAGCGTCGTCAGAGGCTTGTCCTTGTCCTCCTCCTCCTCGTCCCCGTCGAGGAGCGCGTCAATGTCATCGTCATCCAGGTCGTCCCCCTTTTCCTCCTCCTCGTCCTCCTCGCCGAGCGCCTTTCGCCGCCGCGCAGCGAGGAAGTTGACCACCGACAGCGTCTGCTCCATATCGGGAATCTTGGCCAGCAGGGCCTTGCGCCGCTGCTGCAGGTTCAGCTCCATGTAGCGGTACTTGCTGTTGTCAGCCTCCTCCATTAGCACAACTCACGCCGACGTCTCCTGGAACTTCTTGATCACGGCGTCGATCTCGGCGTCCTTGCCGCCGACGTACTCCTCGACGTTGTCCTGCAGTTAGCTCTGAAGCTCGCGGGTACTCACGACGAAGGGAGCGCGCGGGATTCCGCGGGGGTTGAGCTCCATCTGGGCCTTGTTTGCTGTTGAGGCCATGTTTGTCGTTGTACAAGTTGGAGAGGGAGCTGTCGACGCGATTGCTGGAGATGTCATGGCGCGCGCTCTGATCGAAACGGAACCAAATGGGTGCCTGGACGCGTGGGCGCTGATCCGACAATTACCCGGAGGTGGAGGGGAGGTGGTCCATGGAGCGCGTCCATGATCTTGTCTCCTTCTCCTTCTGCACTCTACATCTCTACATCAACGTCTCCGGCATCGATGGTCTCCCTCCCGCATAGATAACCCCTGTGTCGTCTCGGGCGAAACCGATAGCGACCTCGCACCGCCGGCGTGTCCCCAACCCGCGGCATCCCTCTTCCACCGAGCCCATTCGCGCCACCCACCTTGCTGAGCCCACCGCACGCACCCCCTTTTGGCCCCCTCTGGCCCCTCTGGCCCCCTCTCGCTATTCCTTCCCATCCTACACCCTCGTGATGCTCGATGTTGCCCGCTTCCCACATCTTGTGGACCTCGTGTTCACCCACGCGCAACGCGAGGCGCTGCTCGCCCTCCGCACCGCCTCGAAGGACTTCTGCGCTCGCGCAGACGCGCTCTTCCTACATCACATTCGCGTCACATCCGCGACGAACCCCTGGTCCGACCCCGAGTTTTGGGAGTACGCCCTCTCCACACCGCTCGGTCGCCCACCTCTCCTCCGCACATGGCACGACGACATGGGGCGGTACGTCGCGCACCTGGGGTTGTGGGTCGATCGCGCCGCCCGGCGCGCGGCCGAGCGCACTTCCACCGCCAAGCGGCTTGGTGGCTGGGACAAGGGGCTTCGCCCAGTCCGCGTCCTCGAGCTCGTCGGCACCGTCGTGCCTGATGGCGTGGGCGAGTTCACCTCGCTCCTCCCCGCGCTCGAAGTCATCGTGTTCACCGCGGCGGGGGAGGAGGACGCGGCCGATATTGCGCCGTTCGTTTACGCTTCCGCGCCCACTGCGGTGGTGCGTACGGCGGTTGACTGCGGAAGTCACCCGACCCTCCCGCTGCCAGAAGTCGGCGACGACTCCGAATTCCCCACCCGCCTCGTCGTCGAGATCGAGTGCATGCCCCGCGCGTGCTGGCGCCTCGGGGTCAGCGCGATGCTCGGAATCCCACTCGGAACGCGCGAGCTAGTGGTCGTCTGCGCGCGCGCTGGCCCCGGCGAGCCCGTCGATGAGGACGAGGTCGGGCCCCTCGGCCTCCTCACGGACATGGGCGAGGTGCTCGTCCACCACCTCCCGCACCTCGAAATTACGTTCGTAGACGTCGAGCATGCCTATCCCGGTCGCTTGGACGCCAAGTCCGGCGAGAAGAGAGCGCGCGCCGAGCTTCACCGTCTCGTCGACAATGCGGAGCCCAACGCCAAGATCGGCGCGGCGTTCGCCGACTGGACTGCGGGCGACGCGCACGCGGCAGTCGACGCCCTGCGGTTCATGGGCCTCGAGGCGTACCGGCGCTCTATCAGCGAAGCGCGATGGGCGCGCGAGATGGGCGACGGGTGACTGGCCCGGCTCTGCCCATGTGAGTCCATCGGAGTTCTCGGCTGACCGCTGTGGATGAGCCAGATTCGTGTTGCCGCTCCATCGGACCGCCACCATCGGGTGCCGGCTCCGCTGAGCAGAGTCGCAAGGTCTGTTCTAGTCACCAAGGCCGAGATCGTCTCGTCTATCCTCCCGACTCTCCGCTTGTCACAGTGGAGTCGGAAGCTTCGCGAGACCAGCCCCCGCTGCGGGCTGGGTGATCTCCCCTTGTCAATTGTGTAAACTCCTCTGTCGTCCACGCTGACCGCAGTACGCAGGCGTTACCGGCGCTGCGACCGTCAACCATCACGCGTGTGGCGAGTGCCCCGACTCTCAAGCTCAGGCTCATCCTCGTCGGAAGCCTCAGTGTCCCTCAGTGTCATGGGGAGAAGCGGGAGGCGCAGAAGGAATGTCGATCGAGCCTGCGCTGGGTCTCGAGCCCCCATCACCAGCCCTCCATGCCCTACAGCTCGTACGATGGGAATAGAAGGTGGCGATCTCGTGGGGCTGGGCGGCGGTGGGCTGTCGTGGGGCGCACCATTCGTCTGTGCACCCACAGGCGCGACAAATCAACATCAAAGCCACTAGTGCCACTTTTGCGGCATCGTTGAACCAAACAACGCCACTCGCCACTGCAACATTCACAACTTTCGGTTCAAGCACCATCACCATCGCACTCTCTCGCACTGGCTGGTCCGCAGTCTACAGGTTGCCTGATTCGTGTCAATCCCCCACAGGCGCTGCAACGCAGTCACGCGAAGACGATCGCGGGGAAGCTGCCTGCAACCCGGGGTGCGACCTTCCTTCACCACTCCACCGACCTTCCTCCTGCTTGCAGGTCTTTCCGCCTTTCTAGAGCACCAGCGGCGCTCGGTGCTCCCGCAGGGCCCTCTTCCCGCCTCCCACTCGCCTCCTCGTCGCCTCGCTTCTCATCGCCGTCATCATCACACTCGGACTTGCGTCGCCCCCATCGTTTTAATCATTTCTGGCATACCCATTGCCCCCATCAACCGCGAGTTGCTACGATGCCGTCCACGACCCTCGTCTACCCAATGTTCGCGCATCCCCCAACATCCAAGCCACGCCTGCCGGCGTACACGTTCTCTGGCTTCCGCTTGGAGGAAGGGAGCACCAACAGCTCGCGGGACACAACGCCAACGTCGACCCGCCGTAGCAGTGAGAGCTGCGATGGAGACGAAAGCTTCACCATCGTGGGCACCCGCACGATCAACAGCGTGGAGCTAGAGTTCGCGCACGCCCCTTCCCGCTTCGGCTTCGAGTACGAGGTGTACGCGGCACCGCCTACCGGCCTCGACTACGGCGCGCGCGACCTCTCCAAGATCGTAAACCGCATACTCTGCATGACTGATCTCGCAACGCGCAAGGTCTGCCGCGCGCTCTGCAAGGCCACCAAGGCTGCGATGGACGGAGACCTCTACATCAAGCCGTCGCCTGTATCATACCCTGCGAACGCCAACATCGTGCACCGCATCCTCGACCTCGCAAGCCACGAGACGCGCCTAACGTGCCGCCGCCTCTGCCGGCAGATCAAGGAGCGCCTGGACCCCCAGATGGCGCTCTCGGTCACGTTGACCAGCATATCGGTTGAGGAAGAGCTCTGCCTCCACATCACCGCGACTGACAAGCGGCGTATCCCTGGTCTCCCGCCGCAGAGCTACGACGCGTGGGACGCGTGGAAGCGCGGGCGGGCGTACGCCAACCCCGCCATTCTGCGGCACACGCGCACGCTCACGTTCGCGAGCAACATGGGCGACATCGTTATCGGGAACGCTCCCGTCGGTAGCATCAACATCGGAGTCTTGGTCCCATACTTGAATCCGAACACGGTGCGCGACGCGTACCCCGGTAGCCAGTGGCGCAACATCGTCCCGTGCACCAAGTACGTGACTTTCACGCTCATCTCCTCTCGCATGGCCGTCGGCGTTCCCCGCACACCAGAAGGCGTCCGTGATCGTGTCTTCAACATCTCGTGCCCGCGTGACTCGCACACGCGCTACCGCAGCGTGCTGCACTCGCTCCACCTCTCGAGCAGCGTGCGCCGCGCTGTGATCATCCTGCACTTCCCGCCCGTCGTGACCGCCGCCCACTTCCACGACCTCGCCCTCGGCCCGCATCTGGGGATCCTCACTCACGTCGCCAACGAGATCCTCAAGGCCAAGCGCGTGCACTTCACCATCGTCGGCGCCGCGGTCGTGCCGCCCACCATCCTCGGCTTCGAGACGCGCGAGCCCCTACCCCGCGGCCAGCTCCACTACGAGCTGTACCAACGCATCCTGCCGTACAACCACTCGTTCGCGCAGTACAGCCGCCTCAAGGAGCGGCTCAAGTTCATGTCACTCGACGAGTACCGCGCCGAGGTCGGCGACAAGTGCTTCGAGGAAGACTTCATCCCAGCCCCCCGGTAGGGCATGTTTGGCCGAGTTGTGATCAAGACACTGTTGTAGTCGTACTGTCGTAGAGTAGAGTTGTCAAGTAGCTTAGAGGTTGGAGTCAATGTACGGTCTCATCACATCATGCTAGGACAGCAGCGGGTGTGCAAGGCGCCGCTCGTTGATAGGGCAGAGAGTGGGGCAGGAATGACCATCGTAGATCACAAACACACGAATACACCAACACGAGAGACCATGAATCCGTGGAGTGGGGTAGGTACAACTGAGCATCAAAGGCGAACCCTGCCGTAGGGGCACACAGCCGCACTGGGTGTATTAGCCATTTTCAGATAACCAGTTGGATAACGCTGTAGACAAATGGTTGCTACCTAGCCGTCACAGCGGTGTTTACCCCATCAAAATCCACAGAGCCCAGACGCACATCCGAACGCACATCCTCACGCACATCCTCCACGCCACCTCCTCCGGCAATCACCTCCTCCTGCGAGGAGTTGCAGATGCTCTTGAGACGGCCATCCCAATGCATACCATCACGCAAGAGTCGGTACCAACAACACCGGCCGTGCGAGCACAACGGAACCGGGCTTCAACCCTGGCTGGACGCGCTCAGCCAATCACAGCGTGCACCCATTAGGCCGGTTTCGTAGACTTTGCATTCATGCCTCCAAATGCACGCTTCCGCACTTCCCGCAACTGTCCATGACATCGACGAGCAACAACGATGGATAGCCACCAGACGTGGATGGGTGGATGGAAGGGTGGAGGCGAGGGATCGGCACCAGCACTTGGAGGCAGCTCGCAGCGTTTCTGATGCCTACGGCTGGCTACCGTACGGGGATTATTGCTCACAAGGCGTAATCGGGGATATTGCCCAAAGCTATCGGACCTCGGTTCGATTCATATCCCAGCCTAGATTTACACAAACACCCACACCCACCTCCTGTGACAATACAAAGGTTCCGTTGACATACGGGTCCTAGCCTTGCATTATTACAAAAGAGACTACAAAAGAAAGTTAAGAAGAGATAATAGAAGTAGTCAAAAGATTATAAAAAAGCGGCTAGGACGCGAGGTAGGCTTAGGCCTGCCTCCGGTCTTTTGCTGCGGCTACTGGCTCTACCTGTGTAGCACTGAGGATGTGCCTTCCGAGCCCTCCTCCGCGACCAGGTCCTCAAACTGGTCCAGCAGCCCGTCGAGGGGGAGTAGCTCCAGCGCGTAGTCACTCTTGCCGACGCGCGCGCGGTACTTGTCATGAGATATGAACTCGATGTCGCTCAACACATCGTCCATGTCGCGTTCGGCGGCCCTCGCCATGGCGTCGCGGAGCTGCTCCTGCGACCATGCTACGCTGTACATCTTGAAGCCCTCCATGTTGCGCTTGTTCGCCTCCACCAGCGCGGCGTGTAACCATGCCTCCTTGCTCCCCGCTCCGCCACCAAGGTGGGCCCACGACACGTCCTCGAGGCCGACGACGGTGTGCTTTGACAGCTTGTTAAACAAGATGGTGTAGACCACGGTAGACAGGGAGCCGGGGTCGTGCCCTAACGCCTTGTCTGTCTTGTCTCTGGGATCCTCTGGAGAGTAGCACGAGATCACGCGATATCCAATGGGGCGGAGGAGGAACACCATCTCGCCTGTGCCGCTGTGGTGGGACGTGTGCACGTCAAGGGGGTGCAGTGCACCGATGATGTTGGGGAGGAGGACGTTGACGACCACCCGCTCACTCCAGGTCGGGGCGAGGGTGTTGCTCGCCTCCCTGCAGCGGACGCCGATGATGTCCATGGTGACGAGGCGGCGGCAGGTCGCCTTCACTCTTGAGGCCGCGCCGTCGCCGCCGAGGATGCGCATGGTGTCGGCGCGTAGCGCGCGGAGGCCGAGGGGGGCTAGATCGCTGGGTATTGGCGATGTGCGGAAGTCGAGGATGCGTGCGTGCTCCAGGAGGGTCTTGAGGGCCGCTGAATGGCTAGAGCAGGGCGGATACAGCTGTGGGAGGCGATCACCGGTCGCCGAGAGGACCCGGAGCGGGGGCGGAGGGGGCATGATTCGCATGCGGCCAGTGAGGACCCGGAGCGGAGGCGGAGGGGGCATGATTCGCATGCGGCCAGTCACGTCGAACACCAGGGCCAGCGGTTGGTCTGGCCCGAGGCGTGTGAATAGCAAATGCTGGGCCAGGGTGGCATCGGCCATATCGCGGAAGCGCCTGGACAGGGCCCGAATGGCGAGAGCGGACTCGTGATCGCTGACCGCCGCCTCGGCGATGGCCTCGACAATGTGTGGGTGGGTGCTATGGTCGAGCATGTGAGTGCGATGACGAGAAGCCAAGCCGACGGAGCGTGTGGAATGACCGGAACGGGGCTGTGCGGGTTGTGCCTGATGACCTCCCGTGATGTTGAAGTCGTCCCTCAACAGCACAGCTACCACCAAGAAACCTCCCGCTATGGAGATGTAATCTACCTCGATGCATCGCAGCAGCATACTTCTCTACGCCTCGACTGCGAACCGGTCAAGCAGCCCTTCGAGCGGGATTAGGTCCGTCTCGTACTCCTCGTTCCCCACCTGTGCGCGGTACTCCTCGTGTGATAGGAACTGGACGCGTTTCAGGACCCGGTCGATTGAGCATGAGCCCTTGGGGACCTCGAGCATGGGCTCGACCAACTCCTCGAGCATCCTACGGAACCACTCCTCCCTGCCGATCCCTGGGTCGGGCACACCAATGCGGTTCCAGGGCACGTTCTCGAGTCCGACCAGCGTGTGTTTCCTGCCGAGCGTCCACTTGTTCAGGATAGAGCGAGCGACAGCGAGCAGGGCGCCAGCGTCAAGTCTCGGGCAGGGGCGCGGGCATGTGGGGTAAGAGGCCACTTGCATGTCGAGGGGCCGGAAGATGAAGACGTACGTTACGTTCTCTTCCTCGACCTCGTCCCAAGTGAGGGCTTCGCGACCGTTGCGGTAGCCGTAGGTTTCCACATGGAGTCCGCCGTCCAGCTCAATGTATATGGAGCGTGGCAAGCGAAGCCCGCCAACGTGCTTTGGGAGGAAGACATTGACCACGGCCCGCTCCACGTCCATTGGGTCCTGGTTGCAGCCGGGCCAAAAGTTCTCCCAATCTTCCCGCTCGACGCCCACGACCTGCATGCCAACGACGCGGCGGCAGGGTGGCCCCCTGGAGAAATATTGATCGTTCACACCCATGTAACGCGCTGTGTCGATTCGAAGTGTGTTGAAGTGCTGCCCTTGCGGATACTCCGGGGCAGTGTGAAAGTCCATGAGACGGATGTAGGGGAGGGCGGGAGCGAGAGCAGGCCACTTCCTTATGCGCGGGGGAACACCGGGAAATCGGGGAGGGATCGGTGGTGGCGGCGTCGATGACGGGTAGAGGAGCGGGAGCTTGCCGGAGGCTGTGAGCACCAGCAGCGGGCCGCGCCAAGGGTGCTTCCTGCGTCGCTGCTTGGCCGTCAAATTCCCGCGCTCGATGCGAATATGGCGCGCCAGCGCCGCGTCCGCCTTATCGCGGAAGCGCCTACACACCGCACGGATGGCGAGCGCGGACGAGTGCTCTTCCACCGCGGCGTCGGCGATGGCCTCGACGAGGTGGGGGTACATGCGGTGATCGAGCATGGTTGGGACCGGGGACACCTTCCGGTTGTTCTTGCGGGGGCGTTTGGGCTGCTTGGAGCGCTTCGACGGCGGCATCGTGGTTATAACCTGGTGTCAGCCATGCTCTCCTCCATCTGACACCTGCCTGTGCGAGAAAGAGTGTTGTGAAGTAGACAACACCAAGATCAAATGCACAGCTTGCGCAGAGAGGTGGCTGTGTCAGTCACTTCCGCCAGGAACGTTGGAGTGGGGTGGAATGCGGGGTAAGGCACAGGTGCTGCACCCGTCTGTGACCACTATTCTTGCACTGAGGTCAGCTGCGAGAGCGGGCAGCTGCACTCACTCTAAAGACATGCAGAGCCACCCCTCAACGTAGCTATCCGTACAACACACCCAACGCCCTCTATGCCGCAACCTCGAACCTGTCCAGCAGCCCCTCGAGGGGAATCAGATCCCCCTCGTACTCCTCCCCGCCGACGCGCGCGCGATACTCGGCATGCGAGAGGAACTCGATGCGGCTCTGGATCTCGTCGACGTTGACCGCGGCCCTCTCGAGCCCCAGCACGGGCACGGTCATCTCCTCGAGCCTGGCGCGGAACCACCCCTCCTTGCTGCGCGCCTCCGCGCCTTCCGGCTCGGGGACGCCGATGCGGTCCCACGGCACGTCCTCGAGCCCGACGAGGGTGTACTTCGAGCCCGTGCCGATATCGAGGGTGGCGATCGCGACGTTGTGCAATGCGCCGAGGTCTGGCTCGATGCGCGGGACAGCAGGGCCCGAGTCGACCCGCGTCTCGCTTGGGCGGAAGATGAACGTCGTGTCGTGGGCGCCGTGCGTGTCCAGGGGGCGCCATGCTGGCGTGCGCAGCCCACCATCGCGCTCGGGAAGTATGACGTTAACCACGAGGCGCTCCGCCCACAGCGGCGTGTTGTCCGATGGCAGCGCGTTCGACCAGTGCGCGTCCCGCACACCGACGACGACGGTCGTGACTAGGCGGCGGCAGTTGACGTAGATCTCGAACCACGAGTCGTTCACGCCGATGAGGCGCAGCGTGTCGGTCGTGAAGTTGCGCAGCTCGCGGGTCTCGGCGCGCTTGGGCGACACCCAGAGGTCGAGGATGCGGACCTGCGCCAGCGCCGACTTGAAGGCGGGCCAGCCTCGCGGGGCGAAGCGTTCCCCTCTTGGCGGCGGCGATGATGACGGGTACAGGTGGGGAAGGGGGGCGCCAGAGGCCGACAGAACGAGCAGGGGTCCGGGGGGTGGCTCCACGAGATGGTCATCGTCGTCGGTCGCGCTCGATTCGGGGCTGGGGCCGCGCTCTATGCGGATGTGCCGTACCAGATTCGTGTCCACTTTTGTTCGGAAGCGGCGGCACACGGGCCGGATCGCGAGAGCGGTCTCGTCATGGTCGGCGGCGGCGTTGGCGATGGCCTCTACGATGTGAGGGTATGCGTATTGGTCGAGCATGGAGAGTAGAGACGAAGATGAGAGTGTAGAGATGAAGATGAGAAAGAGCCTTCGCGTCGGTTCCACGCGCGTCGGCATCCAGGATGGCCAGGGGTGGAATGCGGGGACGGTGCCTGCCCCACATCCCATCGTCATGCCGATCACACACCGATGCAGCTCCGACAACAACTTTGTCATCCACTCTCTCCGTCTCGTTCGCTGTCTCTGCACACTCTCCAGATGGTTCAAGGTCCCTTCTACGTCGTATAAAGATCAAGCCCACCAAGGAGTAGGTTGCGGTGAGCATGAGGCTGGGCCGTTGAACGGAGCGCGGGCGTCGGTGGCACATCCCCGCTGTGTTCTCGAGCACTTGCGGCTGTACGCCACACGCATCCCCTTCTGCGCGGAGATTAGCCTCAAGAAGTCCTCAGCAAGGCCTCTAATGCTGGGTTCCTCTGCGCCTCCACCTCCCCGCCGTACCGCCGTTGTCCGCGCTATCCCACTGATACTAGTCTCCCCGACCCCGAGCTCTTCCCCGGTTCCCCTTTCCTTTGTCACTGCTCCACCCATCATGGACTACCTCGCCTACCCTCACATTATGGACGCGATCATAGCGGAAGCGCCATACGACTCGCTGATCGCGCTCCGCGCCGCCTCGAGCGATATGCGCGCCCGCATCGACCCTCTCCTCGCCGAGCGCATCCAGGTCCGCCTTCCGAAATCGACGGCGCACGAGATCGACGGTCCCCTCCGCATCACGTACGGCGCAAGTATCCCCATCGGGCGCTACCTCTCCACATCCCCCTCGGACTCCACTCCCGACGCCGAGGTGCTGAGCACGCAGCTCAAGCCGCACACCGACGTGCTCGCCACCGCACGCATCGTCGATCTCCTCGGCCCCGCCAACCACTACCGCCTTTGGCAGCTCTACCCGTACCTCAGCGGCGTGCACACAGTTCGCTACCGCGGCCCGGACCTGTACGCTACCGCGTACTCCGAGACGACCGTGAGCGTGCGCCACATCGTCGACCAGTTCCTCATCTCCCTGCGCGCTGCGCGCATCATCATCTCCCTGGACGCGGACACGCCCGCCCAGGTGCGCCAGATCGCGTATCCCGTCCTCCGGCAGGCGCGCAAGGCCGTTGTCAACATGTGGTGGTCGCCCGTCACGCCCGAGCGCAGCGCGCCGCATCGCTGCAACGTCGTCATCGATGCGGGAATCAAGGATCTCGTGTTCCTCTGCCGCAGCAAGACGGCCGCATCGGCCTCCTCAACCTCACTGACGCCACCGCCATCTACCTCCTCCGCGTCCCCTGCCGCGCCGCAGAAGATGGGTATGTTCCGGAACATCCTCAAGTACGGCGTGGGCCGCATTCTCTCGCCCGACTGGACCAAGGTGCTCACCTTCGTCGGCCTTGAGACCGTAGCAGCCCCCGCGCTTGGGTACACCGACACGCAGCCGAGCCTGTCGGAGATCATCGACGACATGCTCAGCTTCATCCTCTCCGATGGCGTCGGCGGCCAGCCGCCGGATGACTACAGCGCGGCGCTTGCCCTGCTCCAGGAGCGTGTGCGCTTCCTCTCCCATGACCAGTACGCGGCGGAGATTGGAAGCGGGGAGTACGAAATTGAGACGATGCCCCAGTAGAGTGATACCAGTCACATATGCATAGGTACAGCGTGTCGCGCTAGGCAAACAGCCTTCATCTGCTAACGTTACTTGAACTACAGAACCTAGACTCCCACTGCGGTCGGCTTCCCGCGCGTCGCCCCCCAGTCTCGAAGCTTGTCAAGGATGGAGAGAAGGGTCGACCGAACTTGGTGGTGCAGGCCTTTGACTCCCTCCTCAGTTCCAGTGGACCTCGCCTCGGCGGGATCCGCGGGGCTGACCGAGTCACCCGAGGGGCTTGAGTCACTAGTGTTGGCGCCTTCGGTACTCCGCGCTGCCGTCTCGGAGCCGGGCACGGCTTTCTTCGTGATGCCGCACTCCTACTCCCAGGCGGCGATCACCTCTGCGAATCCCTCGTCCGCGGCAAAGCGAATCTTGGCCTCGGCGATCCAGGCTTGCTTTGACGCGGGAAAGGTGGCGTCGGGGTTGAAGGCGAGGCGCAGCCCCACCAGAGCCTCATACTCCACTCTCTGCCCCCAGAACAGCACTTTCCAGCCGCTGGTGCTTGCGGCCACCGGCGACTGCAGACGCCATGTCGCATCGGCCGAGCTTTCGTAGCCCCTGTTGCAGCCGGATGTCGAGGCTGGTGAGCTCGTTACTCCGATCCTGGAATAAGCTGGGGGCGAGGGTTTGAGAAACACCACCCCGAGGGTCCTATAGCAGTCTCGGCGCGTTGAAGGCCTCGACAAATGGCAAGGTGGCAGTGCTGGTTTCAGCGTCAAACCTGAGGTGTGTAGACCTATAACTCGAAGTCAAGAATGGCGGAGAGCTGGCCGTTCCACTGGGTCAAGAACTGACCGTCGTGGTCAACGAGGTGTCGGAGGTACGTTGGTTGTTCACGGTTCATTTCCTCACATCCGCGGACGAGCTCGCGAGCCTCGAGATAGTTGGCGTAGGACCAGATGGGATTGGGATCCTCAACCAAGCGCCTGTCCCAGTCCAGCCGTTTTTCCCAAACGAGACGAAGCAGATGGTCCAGCTGCGCCAGCCGCATCTGAGCAGAGGTGGTTACCACAGGGATATTGGCTGAAAGGGTGAGATATTTGAAAGGGGGGATGAAACGACGGACGATAACCTCTCCAGAAGCGCTCAAAGTGAGGCTTCCCACGCCCCGGTATGTCTTTGGCCACGGCTTGATCATGCAACGTGTCACATCGAGGACGAGGTTGTCGTACCAGAACTTTCACAGTCGGCTGTCGACGCGCGAGGAAGCACTTGGCCATCGGTTGCAACCATGACCGTGGACACGCTCAACAAAGATGAAGGACACGGAGAGGGCTGCTATTAGAGGTGACTGCAAGCCAGGTGAGCTCACCATTCTAATTGCTTGCGACGTGAACAGAGGGAACCAGCTTCTGGAGTAGCTCGCCAGCCGCACGCAGGGCAGCCACTTCGGCCGCTCGGAGCTGGTGCCAGTGATCACCTGGAACCCACCAGTCCCAGTTGTGGACGCAAGCAAGCCATACCACGCCGTTGGCAAAGGTGATTGGGAAGTTGACGTTGAAGCGGCCCTGGGGAAATCTCTTATCGAACTCCTCCCACTGCTCCTTCCAGTACGTGAAGTCCCCGGTAGGATAGTCTAGCGTGAACGGCACACCTGGACGCAGGGAGACCGCCGCCGGCTTGATGTCTTGCTCGACCAGCTCGGCCCAGCGGCGAAGCTTGGCTCTGTCATGTTTGGCGATGATCTCATCGTGATCAGAGGTAAGGTTCTGTAAGGCATTAGCTGCGTTTTGACCGCTTGATGGAGTCACCTCACCAAGGTTGGACAAATGTGTTCAAGGTGCATCTTGAATCGATGGTGGGGGCACAAGGCACCGTTGTGGAGATTCAGGCATCTTCAGAGTTGGGGGACGCGAGCTGGACACAGCCATTGAAGTGACAGAAGCCGCATGATACCATGTTCGGGGAGATCACTGTGTTGAGGAAGGTTCTGATGGTGGATATCGGAGTGGTGACAACTTGGGTGGGGGTAAATGCGTCGTTGAAGTAGTGAGGCGGTGTGTCAGTCACCGTGCAGTCACCGTGTGAACTACGCCTGGGCTGTGAATTACGGCAGCTCGACTCGGCACTATGTTCTCGCGTTCTGAAAGAGTTGACTCATGACCTCCTCGACTCATTACCAATCACGGACACCAACAACGTTTGCCACCGGCCCACCTTGTGTCATCCGGTTCTCGCCACCCTCCAGCCGCTGGACGCCCACCCACTCAACCACAGCCGCCACTACCCTCCACTACGGTGCCTGGTGCTGAGCAGAGTTACAACACCCAGTCCTCATTCCTCTCCTGCAGCTACCAACATCATTCCTTGACTTCGTGTTTTCACATCCCCACCTCTAGAGGTTCTTCGGCGACTGTTATATACACCTCCAGCCATTTCACGCTTTGCAACATGCACGGCCTCCCTTTTTCGCCCCCATGCAACCAGTTTGCTATCCGCCCAAGACTTTCAGTCCTCCCCTGGCTTCTGCTCTTTTGTTGGGTGCAAAGCACTGGTCCCTGGACTACTACGACCCTTGCTCCCTGTGCTTTGCCACATTGTGCCCAGCGCACTTTGACGTGTACATGGAAGGGCATGTCTGCCCCGAGTTTGTAAGTTGGACAGAGTATGAAAGTTTGGCTGATCCTCAGAACTTGGCCACAATTGACGCGACCGCAATCGCCGCGCGCACCTCCCTTGTCCAGGGCTTCAACCAATACTGGCTCGAGCTTGGCCATGCTACATACTGCGACCGGACATCCCTTGGAAGATTGAGATTCCGCGCACTGGCATAAGGGACAAGAAGCAGTTGCGCAGAGGATGGTCCATCGGAGACTGCTCGGCAGAACGGCATCGCATGGCATACATACAGAAACTGCCACCAACGCCAGTCCTTGACTACTGACAGAGGTTCTGGAGGATGGAAGGCAAGCGGGTTGGCATCAGGGGGGGGCACACCTTCCTCTGCTCCTCAACTTTGAGAAGGGCGGCGTTAGAGCTGCCCACACTCCCCATCTCGACAACTTTCTCTTCCGCGGTCTCTGCCGCCGCGAAACGCTCATTGCTGCTGGCGCCCCTGGCCTCGTCGGCTACAAGCGCGTCATACGCGGCGATAACGGCTTGGAAGACCTCATCGCTCGCAAAGCGGATCTTTCCCGCAGCTATCCACTCCTCCTTCGACCTGGGAATGGCGGCATAGGGGTTGAACGCGAGAAGAAGGCCCGCCATGCTCTCGAAGGAAAGCAGAGAACCCGTCATAACCTCCCGGAGGCGTTGATACATCCGGCTGCCAGCGACTGCGCCTGCCAGGTCGGGTCGGTCGAGCGCGAGCAGCTCCTGCTGCAGCTGGATCTCGAGGGGGTTGAGCGTGTTATCCCTGTTCCTGTGGAAGTCGTGGACCTTGACGCCCTTGAGAACCGGCCAGTAGAACATGAGCGGCGAGGTAAACGCTTCGGCGAACGGCACCGCGGCGGTGCTGCTCGGTGAGTACACCGAAGAATGGGGGACGAACGGGCAGTACTCACTATTCCCAGTCGATCAGAGCACTGATGTGCCCGTCTGCGGTGGCAAAGAACTGGTCGGGGTGGTCGTCGGTGTGGCGAAGATAAGTTGGCTGCGGAGTGTTCATCTCCTTGCACCCGATAACGAGCTCTCGGGCTTCGAGGAGACAGAGGTAGAGCCAGACTGGGTCCCGGCCAGCCTTCTTGAGGAAGCCGTGCCCAGTGTTCCATCCCTTCAGGCCCTCGCCAACCAGGTGCAGGAGGTGATCGAGACGGGCGATGTGGCACTCGGCGGAGGTCGAATACACGTCCAGTTGTGCCGGGTGGATGAGGTTCATGTGCGGTTGGATCAGAGGTCCGACCATCACGTCGTTGGACTGGGGGTCGACTGTGATTGTTCCGACTCCCGTGAGGCTTCGGGCCGACATCTTGTCCATGTAGAGGGCGTAGTCTTTTACGAGGTTGCCGTACCAGCGTTTTGCCCCAGGTGTGCGCACCCCGAGAGTGGTGGCCGAAGGCCAGAGGTCGGCACTGAGACCGTGGGCGAGCTCGACAAAAATGAAGTGCAGATCAAAAACTAACCCAGTCAGCATTCCCATTGTGGCACAGAAAGGCGCTTACCGCTCTGGGCCCTCGCGATGTGGACGGGAGGGATGAGGTCAGGGACCAGCGCACTCGCGACCCGCAGCGCGGCGACCTCACTGGTGCGGATGCGGCGGCGCGCACTCCCCGGTCTCTCAGTGTAATGCATCCGCGCGAGCCACTGGACACCGTCCGCAAAATTGACGGGGAAGTGGATGTTTGACGCGCCCTTGCGGTACCTTTTATCGTGCATTGTGTCGATGGTGGGAATGTCCACCCTGCACTCGATCCCCGGTCGCAGAGCGGCCGCGGCGGGGAGGATCTGCTGCCGAACCAGCTCAGCCCAGTACTGGTTGATGTGCGCGCGGATGGAATGGTGGGCGCTGCGTGCAGCATCGTCGAGAGGATGGTGGGCCTGGGGTTAGCAAGTTGATCCGACAAGAGGAGCCAGCGTACAAAGATGGGGCACCGGTGTGAGAGGGTATGCGCCCCAATGTGGGTGGGACACATCCGCCCGTAGCACAGCTGGCAGACCTTGGAGTAGTCGGCGGACGCGAGCTGTATGCAGCCGTCGTAGTTGCAGATACCGGGTGGCGACCGGAAACTCTTGGGAAGGAGGCATGCCAGCTCCTCGCTGGGCAGCATGTCGGGCCCGTGCATACTGGCTGGTGGAGAAGGACAAGAGAGGTGCGGTGAGGATGTGGGCGGATGCAAGAGGTGACCAGGCTAGCTGTGTGATTCTCGCCGCGTTGCGTGAGGTGCAAGGCACAGTCTAAACGCGTTGCGCTGAATTACCTCGCCAATCCACCAAGCACACTCTGAGGCGCGCAGCTGGGCGCAGTTGCGATCCCGCGAGAACGACCACCTCAAACCGGCAGAAATGCATGGCCAGGCACTACGCCTCACAATTGTCTCATCGGTGCCGAAGTGAAGAGTATCCAACGGACCCCTGGTTAGCTTTGCTGCACACGGACCATGGGGCTGCAGGTGTTTAGCTTTCATGGGGTGGTCTATCTGTCCAGTGTAGAGCCGCACCTTGTTGGTTTCAACCGAAAACGCCTTGCCATTGGGTGGGGACCTTTTTGAAACATTCCAGTGCCCTTCGCCTGCTCTGCCCATCGCCGTTGGGGTTGAGGCTTGACACGTAATGCCAGGCAATAGCAATGCATCAAGGGATATGTTCACGAACACGGGCAGCCGATGCTGCACAGGAGCAGGTTACAGTTCTCACCATTTTGGGTGTTTGACTCGGCCGATGGGAGCAGAATACGGCTGCCCGCGGCAACGGGATGCGGCTGAGGCATGTTCCAGATTGGCCCGGATAGCACAATTTCGCATTCGCAGCCAAACGACCCTCAAAAGAAGCACCCCGTGCTGCTTCCAACTAGGGGCACCATCCAGCACATAGCGACTCCAACACTTGTTAGTCGTGCAACCATTCTCCCAAACCCAGCTACCTTTACTCGAATATGCCCGCCGGCATCTGTGACTTCCAAGGCTGCGCCGATAAGGTGTCGCTTGACTGCGATCCTTGCCTAGCGTGCTATTCGTCCTTCTGTCCGCGGCATCTGCTAGGCGTTCGCAGCAGTTCTCATGCCTGTCCAAGCAGTACCGTAAGAATCCAACTGGCGGTGTGTTGACCTTGCAGAAGAACAGAATGGACTCCCGGTGTGGCGACGTTTTCGAAGCGCGCTTTGATCGGGAGGTACGTATCCTTCGTAACTGTGAGCCTGACCCTCTAGATCGAGTCACTTCCAGCACTGTTCGAAACGGACGTTAAGCGAGCACTCGCAGTGGCGCGACCTGGTATAGGCTTTACCGCTGCCCTCCCGAAACCGGGTGACTCGGACAATTGGAAGTCTGGCTGCTTTCATCTGCACGTCCCGGTGTGGTTTGACGACGGAGCCAATTGGCTGGTCACCTTTCGCAAGAACTTAGATTCACATGTCGAGGATGCTATGGCTTTCAAGCTCACTGCAAGTGAGGTTGCGACCGTCCAAGCCCTTCGTGAGGTTGCTCCGACGTTCGTCCCTCCTGTTTATGTCCCCGAAGGGCACGACCGTGAGTTTGAACTGCATGCCTGCCTGACAAAAGTTCACAGACTGCCGTTCTTCTTCGTCGACCGACTCGGGAACGCCGAGGACGAGGACACCGAAGAGGATGATGAGGTCACCGACGAGAGGCTCCGGCGCACCGTGAAGGACATCGCCCGTCTCATGAGCCAGATATCCACGATCTCGTTCTCAGGAGTTGGCAGCCCCACTTTCGACGACAATGGGAAGGTCGTCGTCGGGCCTCTTCATACCCCCCACTCGGCTGAGCATCCCGCAGATGCTCTTGGTCTGTATCGTACGTCAGCCGAGCTCAAGCTTGCCCTGCTGGAGCAGAATATGCGTCTCGTCCGGGAGAAGCGTCGGTGGTGGGACTGGCGGTGGAACACGATCCGCAGCCAGTTCGACCCGGTTTGGGCCTACATCATATACCTCGAGGGTCGCGAGATTGTGCAATCCGTTGGGGAGATGCAGGTCGAGGAACCCACCTACCTACGCCATGGGGATGATCACCAGTACCAGTTCTTACTCAATGACGACGGCAGCCTGGCGGGGGTGATTGACTGGGAGTTGTGAGTACGAGCTCCCCCGCGATGTTGACCACCAGCGCCTTGACACTCCCTTTCGCCGAGGCCTTCATATCCCCCAAGTGGTTACAGTTCGACCTGAGGCGCCACAACATCCGAAGGAGCCGGGACAATGTGCTCGGCTTCCACGAGGAGGCGCTTCGTCAAGAGCTTCTCAAGATGGGTCGAGAGGACCTGGCCAGTGCGGTTCAAGGTGGCGTGAAGTACCACCGACTCAATCATCTCGTCGAGGGGTTTCCGCCCTACTACGAAGGGGCAGCTGGCCTTCGTCTGGCGTTTAATCCCGAAGCACACATCCCTGCCTCTAAGGAGGAGTGGGTCGCCGAGGCTCTCGCAAGGTACGCCGACGACGCGGAGCTGCAGCAGATTGTCATCGACCACAAGCAGTACCTTCGCCAGAATACGAAGTGGTTCAACAGCTTCTTTGAGCGGAACCGGAACGAACCTGTCGGACGCTTCAACGCCGGCCATGAGCCGAGAGAATCCCAGAAGCACAAGCAGATCCATCGGGCGTGCACGACCACTGGCACCGACACTAGCCCCGACTCCACGGGGCCGACAGCATCTCCAGCTCCTGTGGAGAACCTTGACGGCTGCGATATCGGCCTCCAAAGTAAATGTTCCGAGTGACAGTGCTGATCACAGGTCAAATCACCTCCACCAGCAGCCATCCGGTGAAGCCGAGTGGGGGTAATGGGGACAAGCCACTTCCAGAGCATGCCGGGTGCACATCCGCTTCGGCTTAGTCAGAGAGCCACGTTGTCTGAATGGGCATCGAGGCTCCATTGCTTCCGTGCAGATGTAGCTTCTCATGCATTCGAATGTTATCCCGGAATGTTTGGTCCAGTAGGTGGCCTTACCGATGGTGGGCCGGCTCCAGGCGTGCCTTCGGAATGCGCAAGCATGGAGTGGCATTATCATATTCAAGAAGTGGAGTTTGGACTGGGTGGCGACAGACGTCGTGGTGTACGCTCTTCCCCATACCCCGCCCACACAGGACCAACTGTGCCAATCCCTGGAGTAGTTGGGCAAAGGGGCGAAACGGGGCGGTGGCATTGCATCAACTTCACGACTCCTCCATTTCAATGACTTGCTAACCATACTTTCCCAGCAGTAACCCGTCTTAACTATAGGGAGCTCTCTCCGGAGGCTCTATCGCAACCTCAGGAGCCTACTCTGCGCCACTAGTTCGAACAGTGCCACTGGCGTCCTGGGTGTGCAGCAACATCTCCGATGAGATCGAGCTCAAGGCTTTCTCAGCAGCACACTCCTCCTCCCAGGCCGCGATGACTTCGGCGAGTCCCTCGTCCGATGCGAAGCGAGTCTTTGCCTCCTCTATCCACGCCTCCTGTGACTCCGGGAACGACGCCTCTGGGTTGAATGCAAGGCGCAAGCCGACAAGACCCTCGTAGAGCACGTCGTGTCCCCACAGAAGCTTGGCGAGGCGCTGGTACTTGCGTCCCCCTGCAACTGCTGCCGCCATGTCGCCTCGGCCGAGCTTGACAAGGGCTTGTTGAAGTCGGATCTCGAGGGCCGTCATCTCGTTGCAGCGCCCACCATAGTCGTTGAAGGCAATGGTTTGGCTTGGGCCAGCCCCGGGTTGCCAGAACAGCTTCGGCGCAGTGAACGCCTCGGCAAAAGGAAGCGTGGCAGCGCTGTTGTCAGCCTGGACCTCGGACAAGCTCACAACTCAAAGTCCAGGAAGGCCAATAACTTTCCGTTCTGCCGGGTGAGATACTGGCCATCGTGGTCGTCGACATGGCGTAGGTACGTCGGCTGCTCGAGATGCATCTCGGCGCACCCACGAACGAGGTCGCGGGCCTCAAGATAGACAACGTACGTCCAGAGTGGATCCGTCTCCAGCAGCAGGGCTTTGTTCCATCCCAAGAGCTTAGTCCGGACCAGTCCGAGGAGGTAGTCAAGCTGGGCGATCCTTAAATCGGCAGAGGTGGGATACACAGGAAGGCGGGCGGGGTAAGAGACGTTCATGGGGGCCGAGAGTATGGGTCCAACAACGACCGCTCCACTCGAATTAAAGGTGAGACTGCCAATACCGTTGTACGACTTCTTGGAGAGCTTGATCATATAACGAGCGACATCGAGAATAAGGTTGTCGTACCAGTTCTTGGAAAGACGGCGCTCTACGCTGGTTGAGGTGTTAGGCCAACGGCTGTAATGAAGACCCTTGGCGCGTTCAACGAATATGAAAGACAGGGAGCGAACTGGGGTGAGAGGTTGAGATACGTCCAGCTCACCATCTTGGGATGGCGCAATGTGAACCTGAGGAACGAGATTCCCCAGCAGAGCGCGTGCCGCTTGCATTGCCGCCACCTCCGCCGCACGAAGCGTGGGTGACTGGTCGCCAAGGGCCATCCAGTTTGCTTCATGCAAGCGAGCGAGCCATACGACCCCGTCGGCAAAGCGGATTGGGAAGTGGATGTTACATTGGCCATGGGGAAACCTCTTCCTATATTCTCTCCATATCTCCTTGCGGGGGCGGTCCTCGTTGTACAGGAAGTCCTCAGGGGGAACGTCGATTGAGAATGACACTCCCGGACGAAGTTCGCGAGCTGCCAGTATGATCCGGCTCTCTACCAGTTCATCCCAGCGACGGTGCTTGGCTTTGTGAAACTCGAGGTGGATAGCGTTCTCCTCCTCATTGCGGATGTTCTGCAGTGTCAGTGATAACTAGACCCAGGTCGCCGACAGGCCTCACAAAGGTTGGGGACTCGTGGTCCAGGTGAATCTTGGCAACATGTTTCGGACACATGATGCCACGGCAGATCGTGCAGCTCGAGTCATAGTCGGCCAGAGCAAGCTCGTCACAGCCCGTAAAGTGGCAGAAGCCGGGAGGTGTCATGTTGTAGTGGATGGCAATAGAGAGTGTGGAAGTTGTCGAGACGAGTTGAAGAAGGGGTGGCGACAGATGGGTTAGAGGGCTTTTGACGGTGATTCACATTGGGATCATGGGATCGAATCTTCCGACTCCCAGCGAATAGTTCCCAATAAAAGTGGAGGGAGATCTCTGACTATTCAACTGCTGGTGCCGACGCCCTCTCGAGGTCACGATGTTGGGGGGGGCTACATCTTGGCGTTGTACAGAGGCGGTTGTCGTGGGCTGTAAAGGAGAGGGAGGGAAGAGGCAGGAGCGGAGGGCAGGAGGGATAGGGAAAGAGGGGGTAGGAGGCCCGTTGTATGGTTCTGTACAAGGCAGAGAGTAAGACGCTCATCAGTCGTCCAACTACAGCAACAACAGCAGAACAATGGTACGCCTACATCGTAGCGCTACTGACTTTACAGAGCAGCGACGACCGCTATGCCCAGTAGGAGCCGATCGATCGCTGCAGTCGGAAGTGCAAGAACAAAGAGAACCAGGCCCCCATTCCCGCCGAGGTGCCAAAGCCCGGCGAGGACAAGAACGACGACTGCAGCAATGCTGTGAGCAAAAGTCAGACCTTGCTCACAAAGCGCCGGTGAGTTCCATACCAGCAAATCACCCTCCCTGACAGGTTAAGCGGCGGCGAGAACAAGTAACCTGCATGCCCAGGCCTGGTACGGAGGGCCCGAGGGGACGCGTGGCAAGACCGCTGTTGGAAGCTTCGGAAGCACAGTATTACATAGAGGGACGGCATTACAACAGTTTTAGTTTTAGTAGGCTTGTCCTTTCTCCTTCACTCATTCTATGAAACTGCCTGTGTTTACTGTTGAAGGCGCTCCTTCGCTTGCATTTCCCACACATCGGAGTTAACCCCGATATGAGCCCCTAAATGACGTCGATGGCGAGGTACAGCATGACAGCCTGGTTTGTAGCGAGAAAAAGGGCGCTGCTCGTCATGGCACGAACATTCATCGTGAGAAACATAAGTACTGGCGAATTCACCTGTTTCCTCCTCATCGGGGCGGAGTTACAGTACACAGTACCATGGCACCGTGGTCGACCAAGAAGACGGCGGACCCCAAGAGGGGCTCATCCCCTGCCCCCTCCCACTCCAACTCCCCCATCAGCCCCGCCCAATCTGGGTGGGCCACGAAGGCCCTCAACCTGAGCGACAAGCTCGGCGGCAAGTTCAACGACTACACTGACAAATGGGGCATCGAGTCGTTTTGGCCCACGAGCGGCGACTTTCCCCGCGAGATGGAGAAGGCTGCGCGCATTCTGAAGAGTTTCACGAGTGAGTTGAGGCGTGGGAGTCAACTCACCCATTTGTCACCATTGAGCTCATTGAGCACGCTGACTCTAGTTCCCGAACCCGATCCCGACGCGCCCCAGAGTGTTGCCGCGCCCATGCGTATCCCACCGTCGCTTATCGCCAACGCTCGGGGTGTAGCGATCTACTCCTGCTTCCGGACCGGCTGGGCTCCAGTCGGCGGTGGCGGCGGCTCGGGTGTGGTGCTCGCGCGTCTCCCAGACGGCTCTTGGTCGGCACCGGCGGCTATCTGCCCCACAGCCGTGGGAGCCGGGGTGAGTCACCCAATACAGATCTCCGCTGACCACAGATGCAGATCGGCCTGGACGTTTACAATGCGGTGCTGATCATTCGGAGCGAGAAGGCGCTGGCGCAGTTCGGCGGGCACCGCGTCGCCCTGGGTGGTGAAATCTCGGTCGCGGCCGGCCCGTACGGCGGCGGCAAGGGCGTCGACAAGGGGATGAATCTCGACACGGGCCCCGAGGTGTATGCGTACATGCACAGCCGCGGAGCGTACTTTGGCGTCGAGGTCGTCGGCACCGTCTTCGTAAGCCGTGCCGATGAGAACGCGACCATGTACCACTGGCCTGGGATCAAGGCGAGCGATATCGTGAGTTACATCCACTGGGGGCCGGAACTGGCTAAGCCCAGCTCTCAGGCAAGGTGCCTGTGCCCCCCGAAGCATCGAGCCTCATCCAGACGCTCCGCGCCGCCGAGACCGGTGTGGCGCAGTCCCCCAACGTTGCCGGCTATGGTCCTGGCTTCGGCTCGGGAAGCACCAGTCATCCTCCCCATGAAAGCCAGCCCCCCTTTAATGCGTACGGGTATGACCGCAAGCCGAGCCCTCCCCCTGATGGTGGGAAGAGTAGTGTGGGAGTAGAGAGCTGGTCTTCCAGCACGAGCACGCCTCGCCCCCAGCTGTCGCATCTGACCTTCCGCTCCACAGCCAGCCGCCATAATGGAGCCTCCCCAGGTGGCACCTCCCCGGGAGGAGCCTCTCCTGGAGGGACTAGGTTCGTCCCCCCTCTCCCCGCCCGCCACCCATCGCCTCTCCCGGATCGCCACCCGTCACCCCTCCCAGAGCGTCATCCCTCGCCCCTCCCAGCCGACACCAAGACCGACGCCCCGCCACCGTACACGCCCTCAGCCCGATACAGGAGCGTCAATTGTGAACTACATATGGATGCAGAAGTTACACCAGCGGAAGGCCTTGGCTATGTAGGGTATGGACTGGCGCTCAAACCGGGCTGTTCTGGACCAGGACCGCTGCCGTCCTCACGAGATTGGGGCTGACTGGAAGTCACGGCTCGGACGACAACAGGCCTCTCGTCTCGGCCTTGGAACGCCTGAACGCTTCCCACTTGGTGATGAGCTGCCCCAGATGCTCTTCGTGACCGAACTTGAGCATCCCCTCACTGATCCATTCCTCCTTGGACCGGGGGATGGTGGCGGTGAGGTTGAAAGAGCGCAGGAGGCCCACCGCAAACTCGTACGTCACGTCCAAGCCGTACATGGCCAAGTCAAGGCGCTGGTACTGGCGCGAGTTACCAACAGCCAGGGCCATGTCCGGCCTTCCCAGCGCCCGCAGCTCCTCCTGGAGCTGGAGCTCGAGGGGTGTTAGGTCATTGGTGTCGGTTAGGCGAAGCTGGATTCCCGGGGGCGGAAGGTTCTCGGATAAGGCGGTGGGCGCGGTGAACGCTTCTGCGAAAGGAAGAACGGCGGAGCTGTGTGTTAGCTAATCCGCGGCACCAACTTCATACTCACAACTCCCAGTCGATGACTGCATCGAGGCGGCCACTCTCGTCAACAAGGAACTGGCCTACGTGGTCGTCCATGTGCCGGATGTAGGTCGGCTGCTCGCGATTCATGTCCTCGCACCCGCGGACAAGCTCGCGGACCTCGAGGAGGAAGATGTACCGCCACACGGGGCTGACCGGATTGGCGCCCGCCAAGGAGCCCGACCAGCCCAGCCGCTTGTCGCGGATCAAACGGAGGAGATGGTCGATCCGGGCGAGCTTGCACTCGGCCGAGGTGCGATAGACCTCTAGATTGGCACCCTGGGTGACCATGAACTGTTTTGCGATGAGGGGGCCCACCACGATGTTGTTCTCGGCGTCAAACTTGAGGCTGCCGACGCCCGAAAACTGCCTGGTAGACAGCCTCACCATGTAGCGCGCTACATCCTTGATGAGCTGACGGTACTGGGTCTCGACAACCGTCGCGGGCCACAGCTCGTATCGCTGGCCCCGGGCGTATTCGTTGAAGAAGAACGACAACTTGTGCACTGGGGTATGAGCATCTGCGTGGAGGGCGGATCGAACCACTGACCATTCTGCTCTGGAGCGATGTACACTTCCGGGATGAACTCGGGCGCAATAGTCCGAAGAGTCTGGATGACCGCCACCTCCCCTGCGCGCACCCTGTCCTTGTCCTCCCCAAGCTCTGGGGCGCTGTGGAGGCGACCGAGCCACTTGGCACCGTCCTCGAAGGTAATGGGATAGTGGATGTTGACCATGCCAATCAGGTACACGAAGTGTCGAAGCGTTGCCATGCTGGGAACCTCGATAGTGAAGGGGATTCCGGGGCGTAAAGCCGCCGCCGCGGGATTCATCTCTCGCTGAGCGATATCGGCCCACAGTCGGTCCTGGTTCCGGTCAGCGAGGCCCCGTTCGAGCGCCCACCTTTTCATCCCTCCGCATCTGGCGTAGCTTCATCTGCGCGTCTGTGAAAGTAGTGCTCCACTGCCAGTTAGCCGGTTCAGACTCCTTACCGAGGCCACACTCACATGCTTGGGACACACATGGTCGCCGTTGTCGTGTCCGAGGTGAGACAGGCAGAACTGTGCACTGCAGAGGGTGCAGAGGTGACAATCCACAACGGGCAGGTCTGGGCAGCCAGCGAAGCTGCACGACTTGGCTAGAGTCATTGTCGGAGAGCTAGGTTGGATGAGGTGCAGATGAGAGATTGATGAAGGCTGAAAGTGGGCTCAACGTTGGGATGAAGTCGAGACTGATGGGGACGAATCAACGCGAATCGCCTGCAGCGTGGCGTGAAAAGTACAGTACTGTCTCTGCGCCACCGGTAGCCGTGTCGACTCGACCTAATTTTGGGGCCTGAGGGAGTCGATTTGGGTGGAGGTCAGCGTGTATTTCGCTCTTGTGGCGTCGCGGACATTGCCACCGACATTCTCTAACTAGCGTAGACGACCCCTCTATGCATCCTGGCCTCTTTCAGCTAGTACTGCATCTTCTCTCGTATCCTCTGCGAACCCTTCCTCCTCTTATCTCACTGCCATACCTCAGAAGGTCCGAAGTGCACAGCTTCCCCGAGCAGAAGGAGGCACACCGCTGACAAAGCTTTGATATGTTGCAGTTCCGGCGAGAGTAGTTATGATCCGGAGGAAGGAGAGAGAATGACAGTGAGGTGAGCGGAGAGATAAGGGTTACCATATAGTCAGACTCGTCGGAGCCAGGTTGCCCACCAACAACATCGCACCCCCAACAACATCACACTACCAGCAACCTCGCCCTGCCAACAACAAGACACTTCACAATGACCACCGTGCCCCGCTGCTCCATTTGTGGCTCCACCGTCCTCGTCGGTCTGACCAGCTTCTGCGGCGAGATGGTCCTGCTCTGCGCGCTCTGTGAGTGTTTCCCCGTCACCCCAGTTTTGCTGTGTCTGTGGCTACCTGCTGATGCACCGTTAACAGGCAACCACCACCTCAACAAGGAGGATGCATAAGATGCCAGAGCTCTCTCGCGTAGCCCGCGACTCTCGGCCTGATCTCCATTCTCTTGCAGGCCGTAGTTCCATGTAAACGGTTCATCTCCACTACCTCTTAAAGGCGACTCGGAGGAGTATATTGACGGCTTTTAAGGTACCCCTTAGCAAGCTCCATCTCCGTCCGGCTGCTGGATGCTGGGCTGCCGTGGTGGCAGCAGCACCACCTTCCTCCGACCTTGGCTGTGGTGCTGCGCAGGCCGAAACCGCGCCGGGCAACCACGGTGTTCTAAGCCACCTCTCTTGCTACACCGTATCATCACAAGTCCACTGCATAGGACGCGACTATGAAGGAAAGTTGGCTAGCCGGCGGCTAGCAGATGATCGAGGAAGATCAAGCGCGGGGGCCAGCGTAGCGCTCCTTGAGGCGCCACTTGGGCCAGTGCCGGTGGCCTGCGTGTCAGCAGACAAGGCGGCCAGGGGAGAGAGCACTCACAGTTGAGGCAGAGGGGCGTGCGCTCCGCAAAGGAGAAACGAGACTTGCCCTTGCCAGTCTGGTACCGAAGGATGCAGCGGCGCACCCCGTAGGTGCTACCGCAGTTGGGGCGGGCGCAGACAAGGTTCTGGTCGCTGGGCGAGAGGTTCGGGGGACTCGCATTAGCAAGGCCACCTTTCCCACGGCTAACGTACAAAGCAGCAAGAGACGGCATTGTCGAGTTGTTGGGAGCAGAGGGCGTTGGTGCAGGCGCTGGGTGAAAACGAGGTGCGACAGCAGGGTGGGATGGTGAGAGAACAGCGGTAGAGTAAGTGGAGCTCTCCTCGTCATGCACAGAGACTTTGACATCAATCTATCTTGCCTCTTCGTCAACAACGCTTCTTGGCCACCACACCGCCGTCATCTCATCCCGTATCATCTACCAAAAGCAGTAACCCGGACGGAGCTCAAGTGCGAACTTCAGAACTGTGGAAGGACGAGGGTAGTGGAGCGATGGTTTAGACGGAGGGGGTAGAAGAAGCGGGAGCCATTCCCGGCTTGGAGGTGGGCCACTTGCGAAGCTTGCCGAGGAGGGAAACATTTCTGGTGGGGGAGGGCTCTGCCTGCGTCGTTCCCGGCGATGTACCTGGGGTCTCCGCTGCACTGGCCTCCCAGGTCTCGCTCGAGCTGCCGGCGCCAGAGGTAGCGGAAGGGAGGCTCCCAGCACCTTGGGCACTGCGGTCCGCGCTCTCCGAAGAAGTAGAAGGCTGGATGATATCGGCGCCGGCAATGCTTCCGGCGATCACCTCGGCCAGCCCACTGTCGGAACCAAAGCGGACCTTGGCCTCCTCGACCCACGCTTCCTTGGACTTGGGATAGGTGGCGTTGGGGTCGAAAGCAAGGCGAAGCCCCACCAGACCTTCATACCCTGTCTGGAGGCCCCACAGAAGGGCGGTGAGGCGCTGGTACTTGCGGCCGCCGGCAATGGCAGAGGCCATGTCCGACCTGTCCAGCTCACATAAAGACTTCTGCAGGCGAACCTCGAGCCCAGTGAGCTCGTTGCTGCGGCCCCACATGACGTTGGGCTTGACTGTCTGTTTCGGGCCAACAAGTGGGTTGGTGAACATGAGCGGAGCGGTGAAGGCCTCGGCAAAGGGTAAAGTGGCCGTGCTGGTGTTAGCTTCGACGGGAAGAAGTATCTTGCAACTCGAAGTCGATGATCCCCGTGACGTTGCCCTTCTTGTCGGCGAGGAACTGGCCCCAGTGGTCATCTATGTGGCGGAGGTAGGTGGGCTCGCTGCGGTTCATCTCGGCGCACTGGCGCACCAGCTCCCGTGCCTCGAGGTAGATGACATAGAACCAGACGGGGTCGCACTTCCCCCAGCGGCTGGCGTCCCAACCGAGTCGCTTCTCGCGTACGAGCCGGAGAAGATGGTCAAGCTGGGCGATCTTATTTTCGGCCGATGTGCCGCACACAGGAATCTGGGCTGGGTGGGTGAGATGGATCTGCGGGGTGAGCAGGGGCCCGACAACGGTCTCCCCCTCCGGGTTGAGGGTAAGAGTGCCGATGCCAGTGTATGTCTTTGCAGCCATATTGACCATGTAGCGCGCGATATCATTCACGAGGTTGGTGTAGAATGCGTTCTGCAGACGCCTGGTGAGGCGAAACGAGTGGTTGGGCCAGCCTTCGCCGTCGACACCTCGAGCACGTTCAACGAAGAGAAAAGAGAGAGCGTGGACTGTTGAGGTCAGAGGGGCAAGTACAGCAACTCACTGTCCTGGGAGCCCGCGATGTGGACGCTCGGGACCAGGTCGGGGACCAGCTCGCGGGCAGCACGCATCGCCGCTACCTCGGCAGTGCGAAACTGGTGCAGGGTGTCGCCGAGCAGCAGCCTCCGAGAGAAGTCAACACGGACAAGCCACTCCACACCGTCGGCAAAGACGAGTGGGAGATGCAGGTTGCAGTCGCCCTTGAGGAACGTTCCGTTGCGGTACTCGCGGTCTGGAGTGTCAATCTGGGGGACCTTGAGGGTGTAGGACAGGCCAGGACGAAGGGATTCGACTGCGGGCTTGATGCCGTGCTCAGCCAGCTCAACTAAGCGACGGAACCTGGCTTGCTGGAGGTCATGCCGAACGGCATTGGCCTCGGGGCTGAGGTCGTGGAAGCTCTGGGAGGTTAGGCACACTTCCTTCTCGCCAACTCACATAGATGGGGCAGGTGTGGTGAAGATGGACCTTGCCGTAGTGTGCTGGGCACATGACGGTTAAGCAGAGGTTGCATGGCTCGCGGTAGTCGGCAGACGCGAGCTCGCTGCAGCCGTCGGTGTTGCAGATGCCGGGGCGGGACATGGTGGACAGGGGATAGGGTGTGGGACCGCTACGAGCAGGGATAAACTGAAGAGGAGAGTGAGAGGCCAGAGAGGTGGCGTTTGTTTTTCAACCTGTTTGTGCGCGTCGACGCTACTGGTCAGATGTTTGCCTCGTTGTTCGCACCAAACCGCAGCAATTGACTCGATTCACCAAGATCGGCGCAGAACCCCGACAGACCCTCCACTCACAGACGTGCTTCTTCCACGGCCTGTGCCGCTCACCGCTGGGCCTCGCGGCCCCCGCATCCCCCATCCAAACGATTTGCGTCCAGGCTCACACGGAAGTGGCATTGGGCTAGTCAGGCTAGTCAGGCACGCCGCGCCACATGATGTCATCCCTGCCATACTAACAACCATTCCGACTCGCGACTCGACGCGTGTGAAACAATGGAGTATCAACGGTGAACCGGCACAGTTAGACGCAGAATTGCCACATGGCCACTGTGTCGGCCACCACTTGCACGCTCCCGTCCACTCGAACTCCATCTCTATCGATCTTCATCTCTAGCCACCAAACCTGCACCACACCCATCGCTCCCCTTAACTGACAACGACTATCTACGTCATTCAACAGTCAACGACGTTCAAGCACACCCACCCACCCATCATCTCACCATGAGCACCGTCCAGTCATCTCGCCCCGCCATGCACCGCCCCGGATACTGCGACTACGAGGGATGCAACGAGCTCGCGTCTCGCGACATCACGGAGTCCTGTTTGGCCTGCTGGTTTCACATGTGCCCAAGCTATGTGAGTCCGCTGACTACTCGTATGGTCGCCCATTCGTTGCTGATCTCAGGACAGGTGCAACGGGGACAGTGACATCTGGGCTCTTCTAGACGCTAGGGAGGCAGGCCGAGGTGTCCCTTCGCTGGGCAGTCATGGGCAAGCTCGAGATCGGTCCGGCCGCAGAGAACCTGAATCCCGGTCGCTCTTACGAGCTCAACGTACCCTCATACGACGACACAAATTTCTGACAACCAGTTGTGGCCGCAGTTTGAATGCACACGCTGACAGGGATGTTCACTTCGCACGACCGACTCGAAAGTGGAGGGGAAGAATGACGTACAGTAGGTACGAGCTACAAACAGACATGAGATCGTGAGAAGATCGAGAAGGGGTGGGAGGAGCGGGTGGACAGCAGAGGCCGAGACCCCACGCCGATTAGGTCGGGGACATCCGGATTCCCCGCCGCTGAAGCAGCTGCAGTACGGAGCGGAAAGGGCTGGAGGCGTGCTTCCTCCAACCCTCCTTGGTCAATTGGCTTGGAGCCTGCGTCTCGGCAACGGAGTTGCGAGACTCCTCCGTGGCCTCTATTGCGTCCCGGCTGTCGTCCCCGCCCTCCGAGGCGTCAGCGGACGCATTGGGAACTGGAGCCTCCGCCGCCTCCCCTTCCGCCTCCAGCTTCTCCTCGGCTAGCACCTTGTCGTAAGCAGCGATGACGGCCTGGAAGCCCGAGTCGGTGGCGAAGCGGATCTTGCCCTCCGCTAGCCACGCCGCCTTGGAGTCTGGGACAGCGGCGTTGGGATCAAAGGCGAGGCGCATCCCGGCAAAGCTCTCGTACGACATTGGCTCCCCAGCGAAGGCTAACTCGAGCCGCTGGTACTTGCCGCTGCCACCCACAGCTTCCGCCAGGTCCGGCCGCTCAAGGGCGACGAGCTCCTCCTGCAGCTGTATCTCGAGTGGGTTGAGCGAGTTTTCCCTGCTCTCGTCGAAGTTGTGGACCTTGACACCTTTGAGGAACATGAGGAGGGGCTGGTAGAACATGCGCGGCGGAGTGAAAGCTGCGGCAAAGGGAAGCGTGGCAGAGCTGGGGCGTCAGATGTGTTCCGGCAAGGTCACGTACTATTCCCAGTCGATCAGAGACGTGATGTGCCCCGTTGCTGTGGTGAAGAACTGGCCCGCAAGGTCGTCGGTGTGCCGGAGGTATGTGGGTCCCGGTGTGTTCATCTCCTCGCAGCCGCGGACAAGCTCGCGAGCCTCCAGGAGGTTGAGGTAGACCCAGACCGGGTCGCGGTTCCCGGCATGCCACAGGAGGCCCTCGCGGATATCCCAGCCCCTGAGACCGTCGCGTACAAGGCGCATCAGATAGTCCAGCTGCGGAATGTAGCACTCGGCCGAGGTGGTATACACGCTGTGCTGGGCAGGGTGTAGAAGGTGCGTCTGGGGTTGAATCAGGGGCCCAACGACGACCTCATCTAGCTGCCGTGGGTCGAATGTGAGCGTTCCTACCCCGTTGAACGACCTCGCCGACATCTTGACCATGTAGAGGGCGAAATCCTTGACGAGGTTGCTGCAGAAGAGCTTGCGACGCTTCGTTGCTACGCCAAGTAAGGTGGCCCTGGGCCAGTCATCGACCGTGAGGCCTTTGACGAGCTCGATAAAGAGGAAGGACAGGTCATGTGCTGAGACTGGTCAGCAGAGCCATGCTCTAGAAGCTCACCGTTCTGCGTACCCGCGATGTGGATCAGAGGAACGATGCCGGGGGCAAGCGACCTTGCGGTTTGCATCACAGCGAGCTCGCTGGTGCGGATGCGGCTACTGGCACCACTGGGTACGATGTTTGCTGAGTAGTGCACTCGGGCTAGCCACTCCACGCCATCGTCGAAGGTGATCGGTATGTGGATGTTGCAGCCACCTTGGCGGTACTGCCTCTCCTCGACAGTGCTTGTCTTTGGGATTTCGATGGTGTACTTGATGCCAGGCCGTAACGCTTCAGCGGTGGGTTGGATCTCCTTCTCTGCGAGCATGACCCAGTACCGGTCGATCCGAGCACGGATAAATGCGTACTGTAGGCGCGCTGGTCCGCCATCGTAACGGACCCGATCCCGTAGCCCTGATAGTCAGCGCATGAACACGGTCGCCGCGTTAGAACCTGCTCACGTATTTAGGGCAGTTGTGGCCGTGGGTAAATACCCCCATGTGAGCGGGGCACATCTTGCCGAAGCAGACTTGGCAGACCTCCTCGTAGTCTGCAGATGCGAGGGCGGTGCAGCCTTCCAAGTTGCTGATACCGGGTGGCGACTTAAATGAGACTGGAAGTAAACTTTTGAGGGTATCAACGCCGGCATGGTCGATGTCACCCATGGTGTGGTGTGTTAACAAGGGCGGTAGAAGGGTTGGTGAGGAGGAGACGGAGTCGAGTGCTGGGGGATGGATGATGAAGAGGTGTGCGGTTGGTGGCAACTGGGAATATATCTACTGTGGGGAGGGGTTTTGTCAGGTGCGGGGTGTAAACAGGCGCGCGTACAACCAGGATGTTAAGCCAATTGACTACACTCAGCAATCGTGCCATATGGCTATATGGCAAGGATAGTGTGAGAACCGTCATAGCCCCAGGCATCCCAGCAGTAGATACGATGCATCTGAGCAAGTCGCGGCGACAATTGTGTCACCCATGTCATGGGCTGAGCTGTGTGGCGCTGTTTACCTTATCGGTGGACGCCGATCGAGTGTAGCCTCTGCGTGACAGTTTGTAATAGGCAAGTGGCCCCCAGTGTCCGCCCGTGAGCGTCTCTCCACTTGTATGGAGATCAAGGCCCCGTGCCGACTGCGATGGGAGAGCAAACACACGACATGGTCTGGACCCTCAGCGGTGTTGGGGACGGAAATCGGGCAATACAATGGTGATCGTCCGACAGTGTGTCCTATGTCACCCCTGCTCGTACGCCGCGCACGGGGACTTGTCGGAAGTACTCTTGCGGCGATGGTGGTGTCGAGAGCTGGGCCTCGGATGGACGTGCATTGATCATCTGGAGAACCACCGGTCGGGACTTTTGCTTCGCATGGGCCAGCCCGAGGCCCGAGAAGAGTAGGGAAGGTGCCAGTTCTATGTGTGGGATGTTGCGTGCGCTCGATGCTTGGGAGATCTCAGTCATTCCTGGGTCGGGAGTGGGTGAGGTTTCTTGCGTGACACCGGTTCCGACTTGCAAGTGGGGAAACAGACGTGTCACATAGCACTCGGTGAACTGGGCTACACAACACAGAGTGAAGGAGCAGGTGGAAGCAAGCTGACATATCCTCGGGTGGCAGCGTGACACGAATCATTTCCATTGCAGCTATGTCGCTGGTGAGAACACTGGCCGCGTTTCCGCTGCCACATTCAGCAGATTCTGCCACAAACCCCACTGGCAGATAGAGATGGGGAGCGGGATGCTCTGCGGCGTCGGGTTCCGGCGAGAGGATGTGATCCGAGGTGGAAGCTGAGACGCTCGCACTGTAGACGGTCATGGTGTCGAGTTCCGGAGAGATGGCGGTGGGTCTGAGATGCAGCTGTTTGAAGGCTTGGTCGCTTGCCAGGACGGATGCACCCCATCCACCGGCCCCCTAGCCTCTGTCTTCCGCTCCTTAGCGACCACCACTACTACCGCACCCAACAAGCACGCTACTCGGCCATGGAGATTATTCTCGCTGTACTCCGCATGTGAGTTTCTGTACACTTCTCTCAGCGACGTGTTAGAGAGTAGGATGGCGAAGACAACAGTTCCCTCTGACAGACAGTATGCCCAATGGTACGCCGACACTCAAGCCGTGCCGTCGCTGCGGGACCACAGTCGGGGTCCAGATGACTCTCTGCCATGTCACGCTCGTTGGGCCCTTCAATGTGTGGCGTCAGCTGCCACTGTGCTTCACCCGTGAGTACGCCATGGTCTGTGGGGCTCACAGCAGATCGAAAGCTCGCCACCTTCCATATGTAGTACTCCGTGCGCGATGAACAACCATGTGCAAGGTCGCGACTCTCAGCACGTTTGATCAAGGGCTAACATCTGATATCTCCTTCTAAGGCCATTGCGGGTACCACCCGCGGCCAGTACATGCGACCTCGGTCGCTCTTCGTCGTCTACGCGTCTCTGTTCAATGCTAGGTAGGCGATTTGATGTGGGCGGCGGTGATTGTCCTTGGACAAACAGTGCGCGGCCGTGATGTGATGCAA